>JAVJIF010009555.1:0-150408 GCA_038442645.1 Agave tequilana | reverse complement strand
TACCCATCCTATATTATATTTCCTAATCCTAAACCAAACCCTAAGTAACAACCTAAACCTAGATCTAAATCCTCCTCCATCTTCATGCTACAGCCGCCAACACCAAATCCGCCATCATCTTGGATCCCCATCTCCATCTCCGGCGCACCAGCGATCCCGGCAATTTCCTCCACCGCCCAGGCCGCCTCCACCTCTCCAGGCCACAACAGACCCCCTCCGGCCATCCCCGGTTGCACAACATCTACCGCATTTCCCCCTTGCCGCAGCACAGTCCACAACAGCCCGGATCCAACCAGTTTGCAGCAGCTTTCCCTTGCCTCCTCCGCAGATCTGGGCCATCCCTTCCCTCCATCTCTCATGGCGTTAAGCAGCAACCTTACTTGCCGCATCTGTTGCTCAGAACTTGGGTGATCTTTTTATATCTCTGCTCTACTGTTTATTTAGTCAATTTATTGGTTATGGCATTTTTGGTTAATTAACTTCCCTGCCATGGACAACCCTAACAGTCAGCCTTCTGTTGGGGGTCCGCTGTCCCAAAGGTAATGGTGGTGGTCCTATTGGTGGTCACCATTGCTCCCCAACAAAGCTCCCATCAAGCTGCGGGTAATATTGGTTCGGTTCTAGCTTCCCTCCCTCACTCTTTACATTAATACATTAATGTGTACTTTAATTTATTTGTGTTTAGTTTGGGAGTAATATGAATGTAAGTTTATTAATTAATGTGTGTTTTATTTCATGTGTGAGCACCTTACTCCGAGCCATTTTCCGGCTCTCCGCGGGACGCCGTTGATCGACGTCGGCGAGCGCGAATGCACCCCACGCCCTTCGCGGCAAGTTGCTCTATCCAACGACACCCTCCGCGACCCCGGACGCCTCCGTCGGAGCCTCCATCGGTGCGCCGCAAGTTGCCCCGAGGTCAGCGTTATTTTCATGTATAATGGCATTTGTGTAATTATTGGGAAGTTCATTTATATTTGTGTTGGTTTGTGCGTGAGTGGGATGTTGGTGCTTGCATGCATATGCATGTATTTATGCATGGTGCATATATTTGCATGAATTTATTCCTTAAGCATTTATGTGTATAGTTTAGTGATTAATGTATAAGGTATTTATTAAATTGGATATGTATGCATTAAATTAATTAATGTATAGGTATATTTATTAATTTGGATGCATGCATGTGTTTATGTATAATCATGTATATGTATGCATGATTTATATGCATGTGTTTCTATTTATTTGTGAAGATGGGTGTGTCATTTAATTAAGTGTATGTACTTATATTAATATGTGTTGGCATTTATTTAAGTATGTATGTATGTATGTGTATGCTTGTATACGTGTATATGTACGTGTGTGGGTATACGCGTATGCGTCCGTATGCACGTGTGGGTGTTTAGCGTGCATTTATATTTATTTGTATGTGTTGGTTGTGTGTTACAGCATTTTGGATTTGTTTGGTGAGATCCGGACCAGTTGCAGAAGACCCGAACATGATTCGGATTCGTACCGTTGTGGACCCGACACACAGGCAATTCGAAGACCGATGCATAGGATGATCCGTAGATCAGTGCCAGTTCATGCAGTGAAGACCAGACGGAGATTCGGTTCCGAAATCTCGTCATTTCATGTGAGTGTTTCTTCCTCCTTCTCTCTTTTATTAAGTGATCGCAGCTATTATTTTATATGTGATGTATTTGTTGAGTAGAATACTTAGATTATATGTTTATGTGTGGAGATCGCCGAGCATGAAGGCGGACGGTCATCTCCCGTTTATTTTTACATGTTGGATGTATAGGAATATGATATGCATGATTCTTGATACATGTTAGAACCCTCATGTTTGTCCTATGTGTATCTAGAGTATTGTTGTAGACATATCAGGATGTAGCATGAGGGTAATTGAGATGGATATATGATGGAATGACCTAACTTATCATGTTAGAACTTAGATACATGTTTATGATATGTGGACACCGAATATTGGGATATCATGTTTGATCTTAATAGAAGTGTGAACCCTTGAGGATTTGAAAATCAGATTAGATTGTTAGAGTGAGAGAGCTGTGTCTGATTATGGTTATATGTTGGAACAACAATTAGTGAATCAGATTACTAGATGTGTAATGAAACTTGATGATTATGGAATTATTGGAATCATGAGTTGGTTGTGTTGACTTTGGATTGACCAGGGACTTATGTTATTTACATAGAATGATGATCAGTAATTAGACCTGACTTTATTAGTTGAGTATTTGAGGACATATCAGATATGACTGGGTTAGTTGAGTTGTGATTTAGATTGATCTTGAGTTAGAGGTTATCCAGAATCTATGTTCCTTATATTGGAGCCTGACTTGTCTTGAGATGAGATTGACGTTGTTGGCATTTGAGATTCATTAGATGATATGTTGTTGATGTTAAGTATCAGTAGTAGCTATTCTATATTGCAGTTGATCGAGGACATATTGAATGTGCACTTACCTTACTAAAAGATAATGACGATTGGATTGGTACATGAACTTATTCAGAGTTGGACTGAACTTGTGTTATAGATGATATTGGATTTACATTCTTTATGATTAAACCTGATATGCATTAAGATGAGTTTGATATATTTCAGGTAGAGGACTTTCTAGACTTGATATTCTTTTATTGGTGATGACTCATTCAGATATTGATATGGACTTGTTGTGATGTTAGAGACTGGGTTACTCAGTGATATGGATATAATTATTGTGAGAGTGAATTAGCGATATCGGTGATTTTATATATATTCAGAGTTTGATAGCTTTTACTATTTGATCTCTGTTATTGGTGACTTGAGGATCAGTGTCTAGACTGTTACTGTTATTTATGTTCAGGTTATTGAGAGTTACTAGGAAATGATTGTTTGACCGTAATCACGGTACAGTTCTATTGTTTATCGTATACACGGTTACTGTTACTGTTCACTGTTACTGATATCGTTCACCGTGTATACGATTACTGATTGACTGTTACTGTACTGTTATTGTTACTGTCACCGTATCGTCCCAATATTTTAGATAATATGGACATTGACTGATTTAACTGAATTGATTAAATAATAAAGTAATTGAACAACCTATACTGGGATTGGGGAAATTGATGGAGGAGACAGCGTCTGTATTTTGGATGGACCTAGGATACAGGTTGCGCAGCCGACTGAGGGTTCCACTGCAGGGTTCCTGGGGCATGACTGACATCCCATCTGTACTGTTACTGTTTCACAGTGAGATTACTGTTACTGTTACTGAGTACCTAGCGGTACGGCCTGGTTCAGCGCCAGGAAACTGAGGCCGTGGTCCCGGGTATGTACGGGACCCACCTAAAACATGGACAATGTCTCCAACCAATCAGTTTCAATAACTTAGGACTCTGATTGACACATGTAGTAGGCGTAGTATGGGATGCGCCTATTACAGGTGGCAATTGGTGTTCGCTGACATAATTAATAATAAACTGTTATTGAATTGTGACTGACCGCAATCATCTAACTGTACATTTATATCACTGTAATAGACATATAACTATAACCATGACCTAGATTGTATGCCAACCTAGTGACATGTGATAGATTACACGCCTTGACATTGATTGCATATTTACAGTTGTGTCAGTTGTCTTCTACCTGTATTCATGTTGTTATCATACGGGGTACTGTTCAGTTACTTATTTTGTTATTTAGTCTTTTTATCTGCAGTTGCTCTTATTACTATTTATGCACATTGTTCTTCTGCACGAGCTGTTTCCTCTTTACACACACACTCATTATGGTCGCATTCTGACGACCCTGAATTTGCACGTCCAGCTATTGGACGGTTGTTCTAATGTGCAAGTGTTCGATGAGACGGTACGCCTGGCGAGGAGCTTGGGTCCTCCCCCTTGATTCTGGTATACTTGCATTTCATTCTTGTTATTATTCTTTGATTCCTGTATATCACCTTTGACTTCTATTCAGCTGTCATTTTCTTCCCGTTATTCATTGCTATCATGTGTGGTCTTATATGTATTACTGCAGTGTTCATGATCATTATGCTTCCGATTTATAGCATGTTCAGGTTACAATTTAGGCTTAGCGTATATACGTGAGGTATTTTACCTCGCGTATATGCGTCGCCATAACGTCTCCGTATCTTTAGGATCGGGGCGTTACAGAGTGGTATCAGAGCCTAGGTTCGACATAAAAGAGAACCTAGTTCCTACCTGTAACCTGAGACAGTTATGTTGACACTGCAATATACATATACTATTCACGTGATAATATTGACTCCATTTGGAAATTGATCGTCCTCCCTTTGGAATTCCGTTCTTGATCTGTTGACATTCATGATTCCAACACTTCAATTAGAGTGATTTGGATGTCCATCTTGATTTCATCCTTCCTTCCTATTCATTCCTCCTGATTCTATCTCTTGAGATCGGTTACTCCATGTTGAAGATAGTAGCAGAGATCAGAGCGCGCAGCGGAATCGTGGTGTCCCAACAAGGCGACGTGGAAGCTTGTTGTGTTCTCTCTTGATTTGGATTCTTTTATCATTCCCTGCTTTATTTGAAATTTCGAGGACGAAATTTTTATTAAGGTGGGTAGAATGTAATAACCCCTACTTGATAATACTGTATTTCCATTTTTCTAAAGTATTTGTTTTGATTTACTAATTATTTTATTAACTTAATAAAATACTTCTTCTCATGATTATTAATATATTAAATATGAAAATTAGTTTAAGTCTGTATTAATATGTAGTCCCTGGTTATTATCATTGTTGGTGTATTATTATTATCATCACTATCATTATTATTGTTATTGTTATTATAATTAATATTAATATGCTATTGGTGCTATTCTTTTTCCTTTTCATTTTTCCCTAGCCCATTAGCCATCCTACCAAGTCATACTTTGAATCTCTATCATTTTATTTTTGTCTTGATCCGAATAAAGCCCAATAATATATAGCCCAAAACCCATTACCATTAAACCCAATACTCATTTACCCATCCTATATTATATTTCCTAATCCTAAACCAAACCCTAAGTAACAACCTAAACCTAGATCTAAATCCTCCTCCATCTTCATGCTACAGCCGCCAACACCAAATCCGCCATCATCTTGGATCCCCATCTCCATCTCCGGTGCACCAGCGATCCCGGCAATTTCCTCCACCGCCCAGGCCGCTTCCACCTCTCCAGGCCACAACAGACCCCCTCCGGCCATCCCCGGTTGCACAACATCCACCGCATTTCCCCTTGTCGTAGCACAGTCCACAACAGCCCGAATCCAACCAGTTTGCAGCAGCTTTCCCTTGCCTCCTCCGCAGATCTGGGCCATCCCTTCCCTCCATCTCTCATGGCGTTAAGCAGCAACCTTACTTGCCGCATCTGTTGCTCAGAACTTGGGTGATCTTTTTATATCTCTGCTCTACTGTTATTTAGTCATTTTATTGGTTATGGCATTTTTGGTTAATTAACTTCCCTGCCATGGACAACCCTAACAGTCAGCCTTCTGTTGGGGGTCCGCAGTCCCAAAGGTAATGGTGGTGGTCCTATTGGTGGTCACCATTGCTCCCCAACAAAGCTCCATCAAGCTGCGGGTAATATTGGTTCGGTTTCTAGCTTCCCTCCCTCACTCTTTACATTAATACATTAATGTGTACTTTAATTTATTTGTGTTTAGTTTGGGAGTAATATGAATGTAAGTTTATTAATTAATGTGTGTTTTATTTCATGTGTGAGCACCTTACTCCGAGCCATTTTCCGGCTCTCCGCGGGACGCCGTTGATCGACGTCGGGCGAGCGCGAATGCACCCCACGCCCTTCGCGGCAAGTTGCTCTATCCAACGACACCCTCCGCGACCCCGGACGCCTCCGTCGGAGCCTCCATCGGTGCGCCGCAAGTTGCCCCGAGGTCAGCGTTATTTTCATGTATAATGGCATTTGTGTAATTATTGGAAGTTCATTTATATTTGTGTTGGTTTGTGCGTGAGTGGGATGTTGGTGCTTGCATGTATATGCATGTATTTATGCATGGTACATATATTTGCATGAATTTATTCCTTAAGCATTTGTGTGTATAGTTTAGTGATTAATGTATAAGGTATTTATTAAATTGGAGATGTATGCATTAAATTAATTAACGTATAGGTATATTTATTAATTTGGATGCATGCATGTGTTTATGTATAATCATGTATATGTATGCATGATTTATATGCATGTGTTTCTATTTATTTGTGAAGATGGGTGTGTCATTTAATTAAGTGTATGTACTTATATTAATATGTGTTAGCATTTATTTAAGTATGTATGTATGTATGTATGTGTATGCTTGTATACGTGTATATGTACGTGTGTGGGGGTATACGCGTATGCGTCCGTATGCACGTGTGGGTGTTTAGCGTGCATTTATATTTATTTGTATGTGTTGGTTGTGTGTTACAGCATTTTGGATTTGTTTGGTGAGATCCGGACCAGTTGCAGAAGACCCGGACATGATTCGAATTCGTACCGTTGTGGACCCGACACACAGGCAATTCGAAGACCGATACATAGGATGATCCGTAGATCAGTGCCAGTTCATGCAGTGAAGACCAGACGGAGATTCGGTTCCGAAATCTCGTCATTTCATGTGAGTGTTCTTCTCCTTCTCTCTTTTATTAAGTGATCGCAGCTATTATTTTATATGTGATGTATTTGTTGAGTAGAATACTTAGATTATATGTTTATGTGTGGAGATCGCCGATCATTAAGGCGGACGGTCATCTCCCGTTTATTTTTACATGTTGGATGTATATGAATATGATATGCATGATTCTTGATACATGTTAGAACCCTCATGTTTGTCCTATGTGTATCTAGAGTATTGTTGTAGACATATCAGGATGTAGCATGAGGGTAATTGAGATGGATATATGATGGAATGACCTGACTTATCATGTTAGAACTTAGATACATGTTTATGATATGTTGGACACCGAATATTGGGATATCATGTTTGATCTTAATAGAAGTGTGAACCCTTGAGGATTTGGAAATCAGATTAGATTGTTAGAGTGAGAGAGCTGTGTCTGATTATGGTTATATGTTGGAACAACAATTAGTGAATCAGATTACTAGATGTGTAATGAAACTTGATGATTATGGAATTATTGGAATCATGAGTTGGTTGTGTTGACTTTAGATTGACCAGGAACTTATGTTATTTACATAGAATGATGATCAGTAATTAGACCTGACTTTATTAGTTGAGTATTTGAGGACATATCAGATATGACTGGGTTAGTTGAGTTGTGATTTAGATTGATCTTGAGTTAGAGGTTATCCAGAATCTATGTTCCTTATATGGAGCCTGACTTGTCTTGAGATGAGATTGACGTTGTTGGCATTTGAGATTCATTAGATGATATGTTGTTGATGTTAAGTATCAGTAGTAGTTATTCTATATTGCAGTTGATCGAGGACATATTGGATGTGCACTTACCTTACTAAAAGATAATGACGATTGGATGGTACATGAACTTATTCAGAGTTGGACTGAACTTGTGTTATAGATGATATTGGATTTACATTCTTTATGATTAAACCTGATATGCATTAAGATGAGTTTGATATATTTCAGGTAGAGGACCTTCTAGACTTGATATTCTTTTATTGGTGATGACTCATTCAGATATTGATATGGACTTGTTGTGATGTTAGAGACTGGGTTACTCAGTGATATGGATATAATTATTGTGAGAGTGAATTAGCGATATCGGTGATTTTATATATTCAGAGTTTGATAACTTTTACTATTTGATCTCTGTTATTGGTGACTTGAGGATCAGTGTCTAGACTGTTACTGTTATTTATGTTCAGGTTATTGAGAGTTACTGGGAAATGATTGTTTGACCGTAACCACGGTACAGTTCTATTGTTCATCGTATACACGGTTACTGTTACTGTTCACTGTTACTGATATCGTTCACCGTGTATACGATTACTGATTGACTGTTACTGTACTGTTATTGTTACTGTCACCGTATCGTCCCAATATTTTAGATAATATGGACATTGACTGATTTAACTGAATTGATTAAATAATAAAGTAATTGAATAACCTATACTGGGATTGGAGAAATTGATGGAGGAGACAGCGTCTGTATTTTGGGTGGACCTAGGATACAGGTTGCGCAGCCGACTGAGGGTTCCACTGCAGGGTTCCTGGGGGATGACTGACATCCCATCTGTACTGTTACTGTTCCACTGTTTCACAGTGAGATTACTGTTACTGTTACTGAGTACCTAGCGGTACGGCCTGGTTCAGCGCCAGGAAACTGAGGCCGTGGTCCCGGGTATGTACGGGACCCACCTAAAACATGGACAACGTCTCCAACCAATCAATTTCAATAACTTAGGACTCTGATTGACACATGTAGTAGGCGTAGTATGGGATGCGCCTATTACAGGTGGCAATTGGTGTTCGCTGACATAATTAATAATAAACTGTTATTGAATTGTGACTGACCGCAATCATCTAACTGTACATTTATATCACTGTAATAGACATATAACTATAACCATGACCTGGATTGTATGCCAACCTAGTGACATGTGATAGATTACACGACTTGACATTGATTGCATATTTACAGTTGTGTCAGTTGTCTTCTACCTGCATTCATGTTGTTATCATACGGGTACTGTTCAGTTACTTATTTTGTTATTTAGTCTTTTTATCTGCAGTTGCTCTTATTACTATTTATGCACATTGTTCTTCTGCACGAGCTGTTTCCTCTTTACACACACACTCATTATGGTCGCATTCTGACGACCCTGGATTTGCACGTCCAGCTATTGGACGGTTGTTCTAATGTGCAGGTGTTCGATGAGACGGTACGCCTGGCGAGGAGCTTGGGTCCTCTCCCCTTGATTCTGGTATACTTGCATTTCATTCTTGTTATTATTCTTTGATTCCTGTATATCACCTTTGACTTCTATTCAGCTGTCATTTTCTTCCCGTTATTCATTACTATCATGTGTGGTCTTATATGTATTACTGCAGTGTTCATGATCATTATGCTTCCGATTTATAGCATGTTCAGGTTACAATTTAGGCTTAGCGTATATACGTGAGGTATTTTACCTCGCGTATATGCGTCGCCATAACGTCTCCGTATCTTTAGGATCGGGGCGTTACTGGAAGACTTGGGACACCATCCCAAAAGACTATCCTTCTAGATGAAGTTGCTCAAATCCTTATGTATCCAAGACCATTCCCATGTCTAGTCGATGTGAGACAATTTCTTCGACCTAAATCCCAACCGTGGATTTATAATGCTCTTCAAAGAAGAATGTGTTATTGGAGGAAGTTTAAGTTAGAGAAATAGAACACTGAATTTGGTAGGAATGAAGGTGCATTTATGGGCACCAACAGCATTATCTATACAAATCTTTGGATTATGTGAAGAAAGAGTTGCCCTAAGGCGCTTGAAGGACCATAGAACAGTGATTTTCTCACATTTATATTCTTTATAAAGTAGTCCATACCCAGTTAGCATCCCAAATGTGCTCTTTCAGAATAGACTATCCAGGCAATGGCATCTTTAAAATTCACATTCCAAGTGCATTACTAGTTAAGTGCAATTTATAACTATTTCGTATACATTATTTTTTGATTTGTATGGGGTGGGGCGTGGTGTTGGGAGGCTCATCATGACTGAATTCATGGTTACAGGTATGTGAGGAAATAATAAGCTGGCATTAGTGCATTACTTATTGATTTTTTTTGTTTTGTTTACTCGGGCTGCGTGCATTACTTCTTGATTTTTTTTTTTTTTTTGGTTCTTATTATGGGGGTGATTCCACTTGAAAGGGAAGTGCTCTCCATATTGACTTCATAAAAATCAATGCATTGCATTGTAAGTTCACCTCAGGTCTTTGGTAGTCTGCGACTCTGCGCTCAGACCATAATGTTTGGATTGCTTGCCAATTTATGGAGGATTAGCAATATGTTTCTTTTTCCTGTATTGCTTTTGTTTGTTCTTGGGGGGTTTAGTTGGAACGGATGCCAATCAGAAGTTTCAGAAACTAATATTTGATTTCTAAACTGATGCAAGATTGGATTAGATTGGTAGATGGTTGATATCAGTCTAAGCAACAAATTACCTTACCATCTATAGACTATATAATGAGGAATTAAATTATCAGATGTTATCAGTGACTTGGCTGTGTTGGGCAAATGTAGTTCAAAAGCTGAATTTTGACTCTACAAGAAAGTTTTAACGTCTTTATGCGATTTGCAGCCCGTGGACCAAGAACCAGCAAAGACTATATTCAGGGTGTTCGGTTAATAAATCTTTGGGAATGGAGGCTCCTGATCTAGAGAAGCTTGTCTTGGTATCGGGGCATCAATCGTTACATCATCAATTGTTGAATGCTTCCATTTCTTTTGTAGGGCAGTATATTCTCAATATATGCTTTTGTTATTTAGTATGGTTTAAAATTAAGCTGGAAAATTTTGATTCTGTTGGTGAATTTCTTCTAAAAAGAGAGAAGAAATGGTAGTTGATGTGATAAGTATTCCTTTGCCTTCAAATTATTATTTCATGGACTCTTTTAAGAATCTGTTCCGGATCCATTTGTGATCAAAATAATATCTAACAACTTTTCACATGAATTTCCCTCGTAACCATATCTATGTGGAGATTTTATATTTTCATAAGCTGTCCTGCAGTGCTGATAGTGATTTGTAAGAAATTGTAACTGCTTCAAAGAGAGAAATCTTAAGCAGACACTGGGATGTCTCAAGTGTACTTTGGTGAAAGAAACTGTATGAGCTTAGAGTTTGGCCTCCATAAATTCAAATATGTACTTCTGAAACTTGTGTGCGAGTTAGGTCGGATTACCTTCAGGAGTCGACTAATAAAATTTTGTAGTCGACTAATAAAACTTATAGTCGACTAATAAAAGGGTATAGTCGACTAACTTTTCTTGCCCTAGTCGACTAGACCTAAATGTATAGTCGACTTGACTTGACCCAAGTCGACTAGTCCTTCTTAGTAGTCGACTAATGATTGATGTTGGTCAAGTAATAGAATTGGAGTATTATAGTGTTACTCAAATAAAAGATTAGAAAATATTATTGGTTAGTTTTTGTATTCATAAGGATAAGTGGAATCTGAATGAGCTGACTGGTATGTGTGTACAAGAGGAAGTGAGACTGAGGCAAGAAGGGCAGCACTCAGTGTTGGCAGTAACTCAAGGAGGTATCCATAAGAAAGGTAAATATGGAAGAGGTAAGAAGTTTCCATCAAAGAAAGGAAATGACCATGGGGAAAGTAGCCAAGGTCATAGAAAGGTTTTCACTGTCAAATGCTACTTTTGTGACAGAAAAGGACATGTGAAGAAGGACTGCAACAAGAGGAAGGCTTGGTTCGAAAAGAAGGGTATGAATCTTTCTTTTGTATGTTATGAATCAAATCTTGCTGAAGTACCTTGTAATACTTGGTGGATTGACTCTGGAGCCACAACTCACATAACTAATTCAATGCAGGGATTTCTTACAACCCGGAAACCGAAGGAAAGTGAGAGATTCGTCTTTATGGGGAACCGTCTCAAAGTGGAGGTCGAGGCTGTTGGTACTTACCGACTGATCTTAGAGACGGGACATCAGATGGATCTTGAGGATACTTTTTATGTACCTTCGATTTCAAGAAACTTAATGTCATTATCCAAATTAGATGTTTTTGGATATTCTGTTTTATTTAGTTGTGGAAAACTCACTTTAATGTATAATTCAATTCCGGTTGGACATGAAATTTTATGTGATGGTTTATATAAAATTTCATTGAATGATGAGTTTGCACAATCTTTATTATCTCTGCATTCAAATGTTGGTATTAAACGTGGCTTAATTAATGAAAAATCCTCAATCTTGTGGCATAGACGACTGGGGCATATCTGCAGGGATAGAATTATAAGATTAGTGAAGAATGGGATTTTGGATAACCTAAACTTCACTGATTTTGAAGTGTGTGTGAATTGCATAAAAGGAAAGCAAACCAAACACACTAAGAAAGGTGCCACAAGAAGTAAAGAACTCCTTGAAATAATTCATACAGATATTTGCGGACCACTCTCCATTCCATGTTTTACGGGAGAGAGATATTTCATTACCTTTATAGATGATCTGTCACGTTATGGTTATGTGTATCTAATTAATGAAAAGTCTCAGGCTGTTGACATCCTTGAGGTGTTCATTACAGAAGTCGAGAGACAATTAGATAGAAAAGTTAAAATCATAAGATCAGATCGAGGTGGTGAATTTTATGGTAGATATGATGAGTCAGGACAACATCCTGGCCCATTTGCCAAATTTCTAGAAAAGCGTGGTATTTGTGCTCAATACACAATGCCAGGTACGCCTCAGCAGAATGGTGTTGCTGAAAGGCGAAACCGAACTCTTATGGATATGGTTAGGAGCATGATGAGCTTCTCTAATGTACCCATTTCATTGTGGAATGAAGCCTTAAAGACTGCTATATATATCTTAAACAGGGTTCCTAGTAAGGCAGTCCCAACAACTCCTTTCGAGTTGTGGACTGGTAGGAAACCTACTTTAAGATATTTACATGTTTGGGGTTGTCCAGCAGAGGCTAGAATATATAACCCACAAGAAAAGAAATTAGACTTAAAAACAATATCTGGGTATTTCATTGGTTATCCAGATAAGTCTAAGGGATACAAATTTTATTGCCCTAACCATAGTACAAGAATTGTTGAAACTGGTAATGCCAGATTCCTTAAGAATGGTGAAATTAGTGGGAGTGATGAACCAAGAAAAGTAGATCTTGAAGTGGTAAGGGTAAATATCCCAATACCCTTTCCTTCAAGAGAAATTGTTGTCCCTCAGCTTGATCATCAAGTTGAGATACCAGAACAACATAATGATATTGGTTCACCACTTCATGAGGATATCGCCATTGAAAATGTTGTAGAACCACCACAACCGGCAGCTTTGAGAAGATCTCAAAGGGAAAGAAGATCTGTCATTTCAGATGATTATGTGGTGTATCTACAGGAATCTGATTATGATATTGGGATAAATAAGGATCCAGTTTCATTTTCACAAGCCATAGAATGCAATGATTCTAGTAAATGGATTGATGCTATGAATGATGAGTTGAAATCTATGGACCAAAATCAAGTCTGGGATCTCGTTGAATTGCCTGATAACTGTAAGAAAGTCGGGTGTAAATGGGTCTTTAAGACCAAGCGCGACTCTAAAGGCAATATCGAACGATATAAGGCCAGACTTGTGGCTAAAGGTTTCACTCAGAAGGAAGGCATTGATTATAGAGAAACCTTCTCTCCAGTATCAAAGAAGGACTCTCTTAGAATCATTATGGCACTTGTAGCTCATTATGATTTGGAGTTACATCAAATGGATGTGAAAACTGCTTTTCTGAATGGAGATTTGGATGAGGTAATTTACATGGAGCAACCTGAAGGGTTCGCAAATGAAGGTAAAGAACACTTGGCTTGCAAATTAAAGAAATCCATATACGGACTTAAACAAGCTTCCAGGCAATGGTATATAAAGTTTAATGATACCATTACATCTTTTGGATTTACAGAAAACACTGTTGATCAGTGTATATATCTAAAGATCAGTGAGAGCAAGTTTATATTTTTGGTTCTATATGTGGATGATATCTTGTTAGCCAGTAGTGATATTGGTCTGCTGTATGAAACTAAAAGCTATCTTACCAAGAACTTTCAGATGGTTGATATGGGTGAGGCAGCTTATGTCATTGGCATAGAGATCTTCAGGGATAGATCTCGAGGATTGCTAGGACTGTCTCAGAAAGGTTATATCAACCGAGTCTTGGAAAGATTTCATATGGAAATGTGTTCAGTCAGTCCTGCACCCATTCAGAAGGGTGACAAATTAAGTGGGAGCCAGTGTCCCAGAAATGACTTAGAAAAGGGTCAAATGCAGAAAGTTCCGTATGCATCAGCTGTTGGGAGCTTGATGTATGCAAGCACTTGTACCAGGCCAGATATCAGTTTTGCAGTTGGGATGTTGGGAAGATACCAAAGCAATCCAGGAATGGAGCACTGGAAGTTGGCTAAGAAGGTTATGCGGTATCTTCAAGGGACGAAGGACCATATGCTCACATACCGGAGATCAGATCAGTTGGAGGTGATCGGCTATTCAGACTCAGATTTTGGTGGTTGCCCAGATAGCAGGAAGTCTACCTCAGGCTTTATTTTCTTGCTAGCAGGTGGGGCAATCTCGTGGAAGAGTGTAAAGCAGTCTATCACTGCTTCATCCACGATGGAGGCTGAGTTCATAGCTTGTTTTGAAGTCTCGAATCATGCATTATGGTTAAGGAATTTTATCTCACCACTTGGTGTAGTTGACTCTATTGTCAAGCCGCTGAAGATATATTGTGATAATACAGCAGCCGTTTTCTTCTCTAAGAATGGTAAGTACTCTAATGGTTCTAGACACATAGAACTGAAGTACATGGTGGTCAGAGAAAGAGTTCAGAAACAGAAAGTGTCAATTGTAAGTATAAGTACCACTTTAATGGTTGCTGATCCAATGACAAAGGGATTGCCTCCAAAGACATTTAAGGAACATGTTGTTAGAATGGGTCTTTTGGACAATCTGTAAATGTATATTTTGGTACTTATGTAATTGACATTATTGCGCAATAAAAGATTGTTTCTGTGTTTCCTGTTATCCAATTATGTGTGCACATATTTTGTATGGATGTATGTTAAACAGGAAATGTCTTTACAAGACAATTACAGGGGTCATTATGGTTATGGACTCAATTAGTAAGGGTTATCAATGTTGTGGTACATAGAAGGGAGTATGACGTGGATGTTATATAACCGCTATGACTCGCATTGGTGGTCCAAACTAATTGCAGTATTACAGTATTCCATATTTGGGCTTATCAGTTGTTGTTTTTAAAATTCGTGATCACGTGTCAAAGTTTTTCAGTATGGAATCTAATGGAGTCAAAATGTTTTACAAATGAGTCTTTACTTTTATTTGTTTTCTAAAAGTTTTAACCTAATCGGTTAATGGTCCAAGTGGGAGAATGTTAATCTCACATTAAGGTGGACCACTTAACCTTGGTTAATTAACATTGGATTCCTAATTAAAGTTAACTGATATTAAAGATGCCCATATTAAAGTAACATTTATATATAAGTTAATAATAACATGAGGTATAAAGGAACCATGATGGGTGGTTTTATCTCAGGGTTATTTTAGTAAATGTTGGACCCCCTTCTCTCCTCCTGAAAAGAATATAACCTAGGCTCATTGTTTTATGAGTATGAAATTGAATCCATCATAATTGCAAGGTTGTGAAAGGAAAAGGAGACAGAGAGAAGAAGGGTTTGCATTAGGGTTTCTTGCAGGATTAAAGAGAAAGATCAGATCTTCATCCATCAACCTTCTTCTTCCATCCTTCAATGGCTGCAGGTATGGATTTATGTGCATTGTTTTAATTATATGATCTATCTTGAGATGTTTTGATTCTAGATCCATGGCTAGTTTTAATCCGCATTATAGTTTCAAATTCATTACATTAACACCTATGTACATTGGAGAACATATGAAGGTTCTTTAATGACTCAATTGTCACTTGCTTTGACTTTCTTGTTGAACCATTCACAGGTTCCTTACGTGCCTGAAGGCGTTGAGGCCATAATATTCACAGCTGATGGTGCTATGAGGCAGGCTTTGAACAATTTGCAAGCTACATTCAGTGGGTTCCATTTTATCAGTCAGGAGAATGTGTTCAAGGTTGAAACATAAAGCCACCAAGTTTCTCTTCACCTTCAGCTTAATCTATTGTTGCCTGCCATACAGGTCTGGGACCAGTTGCAAGTCAAGAATACGGCTCGTAATGTACTTGAGGGGAAATTTGATGATGCCTGGGGTGGCCTGAAGCAGTTGTTTGACTTGGGTTATTCTCAGTCACTACAATCCTCCGAATTATCAAAAACTATGACATGGCTGAGTATCTGAAGTTGGAATACTTGAAGGTACTTCATTGATTCTTACTATTCTGTTCAAATTTTGCATTTTGTATCTGTTATTTCAAGCTCTCAATTGCATTTGTTGTTTGAGTGCAGGAAACAGGATTTGCCTACATGAGAATTTGTGTTGGTGTCGGCTCGCTACTTCAACTGTGTGGTCTTTTGGCCAAGCTAGCACTAGTCCGGGAAACAGCTAAAGCTCCATAAACAGATTTCTCTTCTGTACCTGCTTGTGTATTCCTGTTAAAGTTCAAGCTAGTTATTTAGATGTGTTGTAGACTTTGTATCCCTAGAATTGAATTTTTTGATCAGATGCTGAATTTCTATTAGTTACAGCAGCAGCACTTCTAACGTATTTAGTAGGTCAAGTTATTTGTACCATCAATCAGATTCCAAGCATACATGTCCTGCTCTATGGTTGCTGCAAGCAGAAACATTACTGACAGCTTGTCTTAATTTGAAAGTTCACATAATCTGTACGTCGATATACAGCAGAGGAATAGGTTATTGCTAAGGGTTGGAAGAGATTAGCCATCTAGCTCAATATCAAAAATATAAAATATCCATATCCTACTTAGCTTCCATCTTTATTACCAAAGTGATCATAATCAACTTTTGCAAAAATTTCCATTGCCTACAGCACTTGCATTAGAGACGCTTGAATGATGTTGCTATTTACGTGCCAGTCTTTTGGCATTCTTTCTGCTCAAAGTTGAACAAAGATGATTTTGTTGTTGTTGTTGTTGACTCTTCAACTGGAGGTATTTTTCTTTAGCATCTGTGTAGTTGCTTCTTCGATAGCAATTTGAGCAGTCGAGTTCTTTGTTTCCTCAGTGTTATCTTTGTCTTCTTTACTTTCTAGACTTTGCTACACTCTATGCTTGCTTGTTCCTCGAGGAAATCTTCATATTCATCTTATGCTTTCATGTGATAGTTTTCATTTGTTTCTCCTCTGTTGTTAAAACAGTGGGCTTCTAATATAAGTGATGACAAGTACGAAATGAGATACAAATAGTAATAATAAGTTAATAGAAACAAAAAGGACAACACACCAGTATTTAACGTGATTCGGTCAATGTGACCTACGTCCACGGGAGAAGACAGTAAGAGGAATTCACTAATCAAAAGAGAGAGAATACAAGAGATTACAACTCTAATCTTACTCATCCAAACCCACAAAACCCGATTACAAATAGGGCTTAACAAAAGAAGATAAATGACAAGAGGATGGAGAGAATAATACAATGTTTTGTAACTCTTTCGTTCTCACTTCTTTGCTTCTTCTCATTCACCACCCGTAACACTCCTATATATAGGAGCCAGAACCCATCAACATCAATCATCAAGTCCATCAGCCCTCTTTCATTTTGGTGGCTGAATTTATCTTCATAGGGTGGCCGATTTAAGACTTAGGGTAGTTAGAGATTTCATAGGGTGGCTAATTTAAGACTTAAGGTAGCTAGAGATTTCATAGGGTAGCTAATTGATTTTGGGAAAAAGTCTACAAAGATGGCTTGGTTCGTTTCTATTGATTAAAGACATATCAACGGATTTTCACCTTGTCTTGAATGAATAACAAATCTCTCTACTTTAACTTGAACTGTATTAAGCGTCCTTTGGATCATCATTGTCTTCTTTAGCCCTGACGGGCTCAACCTTCGTCATTTTAAACACCAAGCAATTCGAGACAGTGCTCAAACTTGCGCGAAGATATGAGCTTTGTCATCTTATCTGCTGAATTATTAGCAGTACCAATTTTCTTAACTTTGATGACTTTAATTTCTCAAATGAAATGATACCTGACATCAATGTGTTTGGTTCTCTCATGATATATCTGGTGCTTCATCAGATGTATGCACTCTGGCTGTCACAAAATACTGTAGTTACTCCTTAGTGTAAACCGAGATTTTCAACTAAACCTCTTAACCAAATAGCTTCTTTCACTATCCTGTCACTGCCATATACTCTGCTTCTATAGTAGACAAAGTAACTATTGACTGTAAAGTCGCCTTCCAACTAATGACACAACTTGAACAAGTGAAAGCATAGCCTGTCAGATATCTCCTTCTATCCAAATCGCATGCAAAATCTGAATCTGAATATCTAGCAATTTTGTAATCAGAATTAGTTTCCCTGTCAAAATACAGATTGATATTAGTAGATCCTTTTAAATATCACAAAATCTATTTCACTGCCTGCCAATGGCCTTTTCCTGGTCTGTCCATATATTGACTTACGACACTAACTGCATGTGAAATATCCGATCGAGTGCACATCATAGTATACATAATACTTCCAACTGCACTGACATAGGGAACATGAGCCCTGTACTCCTCTTCATCAGTTTAAGGAGATAAATCTGCTGAAAGTCAAAAATGAGCAACAAGTAGAGTCTTCACAGGTTTGGCATCAAGCATGCCGAATCTCTCCTGCACCTTCTTCTCGATATATTTCTTTTGAGATGAGAACAATTTTTCTTCTTGTCTATTCCTTGTAAATTTTTATTCCCAAAATCTTCTTCACTGCTCCCAAATCTTTCATCTCAAACTCTTATTTGAGTTGAACTTTTAACTTATCAACTTTATACATATCTATAGTTGTAATCAACATGTCATCAACATACAAAAGTAAATATATAAAAGAACCATCATTGAGTTTTTGATGATAAACACAACTATCATATTTACTCCTAGAGTAACCATGCTCAATCATGAAAGTATCAAATCTTAAATACCATTGTCTAGGTGACTGCTTCAAACCATAAAGAGATTTCTTTAACTTGCACACATGATCTTCTTTGCCTTCAATAACGAATCCTTCTGGCTGATGCAAAAAAGATTTGCTCTTCAAGTTCGCCATGAAGAAAAGCTGTTTTCACATCAAGTTGCTTGAGCTCCAGATCGAACCAAGTAACCATGACTAGTAACACACAAAAGAGGTGTGCTTCACAACTGGAGAGAATACTTCATTGAAGTCGACACCCTCTGTCTGATTGTAGCCTTTGTCTACCAAATGTGCTTTATATCTTACAGACTCAGTACCAGAAATTCTTTCTTTTTTCTTGAAGACCACTTGCAGCCAACAATTTTCTGTCCCCTGAGCGACTTCACTAACTCCGATGTTTGGTTCTTGTGAGGAGATTACATCTTTTCAGTCATAGCAACAGTCTATTCTACAGCTTCATCAGAACTGATAACCTCCTTGTAGGTGGAAGGTTCTGGAATCTCAATAGATTCTTCTACACTTAGAGTATAAGTGACCAAATATCCACATAGGCACATCGCTTAGATGGACGAATCTGCCTTCTTGCTCTCCCAGTGACAATACTATACTGGTGCTCTTGCGGTATATCATCACCCGAAGTTGAACCTTGAGTATCATTGACTGGTTCAATATGTGTGCTCTCCTGCACTCCTTCTGTAACTTTGCTCTCAAACTCTACCTGCACGCTTGCTTCTTCTCTTGAACCTGTAAAATCAGCAACAAATTCCTTTCTCGGTTGAAGCCTGTAATTTTCATCAAAAGTAACATCCCGAGTAATAACAAATTTAGGTGACTTAGGATCCGGACACACAACCTGTATCTCTTCACCCCAGTAGTATAACCAAGAAATATAACTTTCTTTGCCCTAGGTTCAAGCTTACCATCATTTACATGAAAATAAGCAGGATAACCAAATAAACATAAATGAGAGTAATTGCAGGGATACCAGACCATACCTCCTCGGAGTCTTAAAATCAATGGCTGTAGAGGGAGACCAATTTACCAAATAGTAAGCTGTATTTACTGCCTCAGCCCAAAAGCATTTTAACAAACCGGCATTAGAGAGCATACACCGAGCTCTCTCTAACAATGTCCTGTTCATCCTTTCTGCAACTCCATTCTGCTGTGGTGTGTACCGAACTGTACGATGCCGCATAATTTCTTCATTTTTGCAAAATTGATCAAACTCTGTGGAACAGAACTCCATTCCATTGTCGGTCTTGAGGTGTTTCACCTTCTTTCCTATTTGCTTTTCGATCATAACCTTCTACTGCTTAAAGGTAGCAAACACATCGCTCTTATGCTTGAGAGGATGCACCCAAACTTTTTTGAAATAATCATCAATTAAAGTCAGAAGATAACTAGCTTCACTTTTCGATGGAACCTGAGAAGGACCCAAAACATCTGAATGGATGTAGTCTAAGGTGTCTTTAGTCCCGTGAACACATGTACCAAAAGAAACTCTGTGCTGCTTGCCAAAAACACAATATTCACAAAAGTCAAACTTTCCTGTTTTCTTGCTGCAAAGCAAATCTTGCTTACTCAATACATGTAGTCCTCTCTCACTCATATACCCTAACCGCATATGCCACAAACGAGTGGTATCGAAGTCTGGGTCTTCTGACATTGACACAGCGGCAACACCTGTCACCGTGCTATCTTGAAGGATCTAAAGGGTATTCACCTTCTTTCCTTTCATTACAACAAGAGAGTCTTTTCTAACTCTCAAAACTCTACCTTCAGCTGAAAATTTATAGCCGTTAGAGTCAAGGGTGCCCAAAGAAATCAATTTTTTCTTCAAATCCAGCACATGCCGAACATTACTCAACGTTCTAACAATACCATCATGCATCCTAATCTTAATTGACTCAAAACCAATTATCTTGCAGGGCAAGTTATTTCACATTAAGATATTACCACCATCAATTGGTTGGTATGTCACAAATCAGTCCCTGTGGGGACATATGTGATAAGAATAACCTGAATCAAGAACCCACTCATCTCGTGAACGACATCAAAGATGGTAACTGAAAGAACCTCATGTGATGTGAGGCTTCTTCTGCAACACTAACAACCAAAAATTTCTCATTTTGAGATTTCCTCCTAACATCTTCTTTTTCTTTTTCTTTGAGCTTAAAACAATCTTTTTATAGTGTCCAAACTGATGACAATAGTGACACTTAATATTTTTTTTAACCTAGATTTAGATCTAGATTTTTCTTGAGATTTTTCTCGACCATTCTCTGTATGACAACAGACGAACAAGCCTTCAGCTTGATCCTCACTTCTTACAACTAATACTTTTTGTTTTAATTTCTTAGAATGTAAGGCTGATTTGACATCTTCTAAAAAAAGTGTATCTCAACCATAAAGCATACTATTAACAAAATTTTTGAAGGAAGGAGGTAATGAGCATAATAAGATGAGAGCTTCTGCATCTATTCTAACATTAATATTTTACAAATCCATGAGAATTTTATTGAGCTCATCTAAGTGGTCTTTAATTGGCGTACCTTCCTTCATCGAAGGGTGAAGAGGCGCTGCTTTAAGTAGAGCTTGTTGGTCAGGGACTTTGTCATATATAAGCTCTCTAATTTGAAGCATAAACCGTGCGGTAACTTTATCGGCAACCTCCCGCAAAACTTCATCGGCTAGACAAAGTTGTATGGCACTATGCGTCTTCATCTCGAGTTCTTCCTTTTCGTCCTCGGACATGAATTCCGGCAACTTGTTCTTACCGGACAAGACTTTCAACAAGTATTGTTGCACCAAGAGAACACGCATTTTGACTCTCCGCAAACTGAAACTATTCCTCCCGTCAAATTTCTCTACTTTGTACTTTGCCAAAGTCATCTCGAAACCCGTAAGAAAATAATACTAGCTCTGATACCAGTTTGTTGAAACAATGTGCTTCTAATATAAGAGATGACAAGTACAAAGTGAGATACAAATAGCAATAATAAGCTAATAGAACTAAAGAGGACAACACACCCGTATTTAATGTGGTTCGGTTAATGTGACCTACGACAACGGGAGAGGACAACAAGAGGAATCCACTAATCAAAAGGGAGAAAATACAAGAGATTACAACTCCAATCTCACTCATTCAAACTCACAAAACCCGATTACAAATAGGCTTAACAAAAGGAAGATAAATGACAAGAGAATGGAGAGAATAATATAATATTTTGTAACTCTCTCGTTCTCACTTTCTTTCTTCTTCTTATTCACCCCCCGTAACACTCCTATACATAGGAGCCATAACCCATCAACATCAATCACCAATCCAATCTGCTGTCTTTCATTTGGGTGGCTGAATTTATCTTCATAAGGTGGCTAATTTACGACTTAGGGTAGTTAGAGATTTCATAGGGCGGCTAATTTAAGACTTAGAGTAGCTAAAGATTTCATAGGTTGGCTAATTGATTTGAAAAAAAATCTACAAAGATGATTTGGTTTGTTTCTATTCATTAAAGACATCAACATCTGTCAATCTCATTCTCATCAACATTAGTGACGATTGCTGAAGGACCATTGTGAATATTGTTGTCAACCTTAGTCTCATCAACATGAGTGATGCACTTCCGGCTTCCCTCGTCGGACAGCCACAGGGTGCTCGCGAGGGGAATTGCTTCAATCCTTAATCCTAAGATTGTCACTGCTGCAAATTAAAAGCTCACTCGATTGATTACACATAAGGGTTGTTTGTTGGTCGTAAAAGTCCGTAATTCGTAAATGACTTACAACCCAATTACAGCTACGACGTTTGTTTAGACCGTAATTTGTAAAAGACTTACGCAATTCAACTACCACTTACTTGCAACTCAATTACTGCTCACTTACAGCTCATGTACAGTTAATTTTGTGGTCACGCAAATTTGTATTATTTTTTATGTTAATATTAATTTTTTTAATATTTAACATTTTTAGTATTTATTTGCAATAGTAAAACTTTTTAAATCATAAAATAGTTAATTTTGTGATCAACTTTTTCAGTTACGACTTACACATTACGACAACCAAACACCGTAAAACACAATAAACTTTCTCACTGACAACTTTATATTACCAACCAAACGCCGTAAAACTTACGTGCATGTAACTCATATACAATTGTAAAAGACTTTATCAATTATGGCTTATAAATTACGACCAATTACGAAAACAAAAAAGACCCTATAGCAGACTTCTTCCAACACTACTGGAACACGTTTCACGCTAAGCTCGCTCAGGAGACCTCTATTATTCTTTTTTATGGACTGTAAGCCTATTGACTAGAGTTCACAGTGGTCGTTCTACTGCCTGTGATTGCACAACATGATCCAAATATAATTTCGGACCTATCAGCTTATGTAAAAAAAAAAAAAAAAAAAAAAAAGGCAAAAAAAAGAACACATGCGAGAACGTTAGTTATTATCCTTGTTGAAAAATGGCGAGGCATACAATGCTTCCTGATATCGTTAGAGTAAACAACCTTTATAGGAGACTGAGATATTGCTAACGCCATTCTCCTTGCTAGGCGCTCTAAGACATCATTACGCATCAACCACAAGCAAGGACACAACACTTTCTTGCAAAACCAGACATGAAAAGGGTGAGCGAGCGACTCCAATGGGATTTTCTGGGGAAAGCTGCTGGAAAAAAAATGGATGTAATGGCGACAAAATTACCTGAATTTGAGCTATGCCACCGGATTCTTCATGGTTTTCAAGTGGTGAGGAGATACTAGTCCACCTCCATGGGCTGTGACAAGGAGATCAACCTTGGGACTATGCATATTCATCAACCACCTTATGCATTTCAATTAGCTTAAAAGTTTGGCAGAGACTATAGGGATTAACAAAAAGCATATCATCAGAGATAGCAACACTACTTGTATTTGGTATGATCTAAGCTTTATGGCTTACTTGCAAGCCACTACTTGCTGGTGATGGGAACATGGTCCATCCCCATGATGAATTGCCATAGTTATGATTCATGAGTTTGGTCACCTGGTTGGGTTCAGCCAATGACTTAGTCAATTTTGGATGCAATTTTCTGTGACAAGATGCGATTTTGGAGGGCAATTTCGAATATGGTGCAGTCATTATTTGGCTCGGTCATCAACACAGAAGTTGTAGAAGAACTATCCAGGAATATCCTAGGCTTTGAACCAAAGCATTTGTATGACTATTGATGAAGTTATACTCATTTAAAATTGCATGTTCAGTTTTATTCTACATGCATGAATCTGGATAGATTTGTGGGTTTTTCTTCTATGCCTTAGAAGATGGAGGGTTGCCCATTGGGCTTCCTAGGGATAGAAAAGAGTGTTCTCATTATAGTGTGGGGAATACAAAGAGGCTAGCATTCTCTATATAAAGAGGGGAGATGAGAGTTGTAGAAACAATAACAAAAATCCACTACACAAGAGAGTTGTGAGCTAGTGTTCATTCTCTCAAGATCATTGTGAGAGAAGTTAAAAATCCTCAAGCTACACTATACCGGCCTGAGAAAGACACCTTTATATTTTGCATTTCCTATAGTGAAATTGGCGGAGAAAGGTGTGGGGGAGGACGTAGGCATCACATTGGAGCCGAACCTCGGTAAATCATTGGTGTACTCTGTTTGTGTGATTTTCTCTCTTACTCTATTTTCTTTTTTATTATTTATCACAACACAAAGAACGGGAAAGTCTTTGCTTCCCAACAAGTAGTATCAGAGTGAAGGTTTTCTAAGCTCCTGTGTAAAATTATGGAGGCGACTTCCAATCACATTCGTCAACCTCAACGGAAGCAACTGGATGATTTGGAAGTCAAAGATAGAAGATCTCCTCTACTGCAAGGATCTCTTCGCACTGGTAGAGGGAGATTCAGTCAAGCCGGAAACAACATCCAAAGACGATTGGAAGAAGCTAAATCGGAAGGCAGTGGGGTACATTTGGCAGTGGCTCGACGACAACGTCTTCCACCATGTGTCCATCGAGACGTCTGCATATTCTCTTTGGAAGAAATTGAAAGATCTCTATGAGAGGAAGACGGCGGGGAATAAGGTGTTCTTAATCCGGCGGCTCGTGAACCTGAAGTACAAGGAGAATGGTTTAATCGCCGAACATCTGAATAAGGTACAAAGTATATTAATCAGCTCTCTTCTATGAAGATGACTCTTGATGATGAACTGCAGGCCCTGCTACTTCTGAACTCATTACCAGATAACTAAAAAACTCTTGTGTTTTCACTAAGAAACTCGGCCCCCAACGGCATTGTCACTATGAGCCAAGTGACCGGGAGTCTACTAAATGAAGAAACAAGGAGAAAATCATTGGGTTCTTCTTCGCATTCAGAAGCACTTGTCACTGAAAGACGAGGGAGAAGCAAGAGCACAGATCTAGGGGCAGATCAAAATCAGAGAATCGAATCTCAAGGAAGGAAATTGAATGCTACTACTGCAACAAGAAGGGACATATAAAGAGAGAATGCCGAAAGTTCAAGAAAGAACAAGAGAAAGAAAAAGATAACAAGGAAGACAAATCGACGGTGGCTGCTACCTCTGATGGAGAGGTAATAATTGTACATAATGATAATTTTGATGGTCTTACTTGTGACAACACCAGTTGGCTCGTAGACTCTAGTGCTTCTTTCCATATCACTCCACGAGCGGACTTCTTCACATCCTACGCATCTGGCGAATTTGGTTATGTTGGAATGGGAAATGAAGGCATCTCAAAGATTGTTAGAAAAGGAGATGTGTGCTTGAAGACTGAGCTTGGGTGCACTCTGGTACTCAAAGATGTGAGGCATATCCCGAACATCCGTCTCAATTTGATCTCTACTGGCAAACTTGACGACGAAGGCTACATCAACCATTTTGGTGGAGAAAAATGGAAGCTAACGAAGGAATCACATATTGTTGCAAAAGGGAAGAAAGAGAGTTCTCTTTACACCTTGCATGCAAGCATATGCAAGATGGAGGTGAATGCTATAGAAAAGAAGATCTCCACTAAGCTATGGCATAATCGACTTGGCCATATGAGTAAGAAAGGTATGCAAATCCTTGCAAAGAAGTCTCTCCTACCTGGTATAGAAGGTATAACATTAGAGACATGTGATGATTGCTTAGCTGGTAAACAACATCAAATTTCATTCAAATGATCCTCTTACTCTACTAAATCAAATGTATTAGATGTTGTGTATTCTGACCTTTGTGGTCCCATGAAAGTCAAAACTCTAGGTGGTGCACTCTATTTTCTCACCTTTGTAGATGACCACTCACGGAAGGTGTGGGCTTACACCTTGAAGAGATCATGTGTTGGATATGTTCCAACAATTCCAAGCAAGAGTTGAAAGGGAAACTGGGAGGAAGTTGAAGTGCACCCACACCGACAACGATGGCAAATACCTTGGTCCCTTCGATAAGTATTGTACTGAACAAGGGATCAAACATGAGAAGACGATCCCAAAGACACCTCAGGAGAATGGCATTGCCGAGAGGATCAATAGAACCGTTGTGGAGAGGATCCGGTGTATGTTACGTCACTCCAAATTGCCAAAATATTTTTGGGGTGAGGCAATGAGAACAACAGTTAATCTTATCAACCTATCTCCTTCAACTCCCCTAAATGGAGATGTATCAGAGAAAGTTTGGACGGGCAAAGAAGTATCCTACAAGCGTCTGAGGGTTTTTGGGTGCCGAGCCTCAGTTCACATTCCAAAGACGAGAGATCCAAGCTAGACGACAAAGCAAAGCAGTGTATCTTTGTCTGCTATGCCCATGAAAAAATTGGCTACAGGCTGTGGGACCCTATTGACAAGAAAATCATTTGAAGTCAGGATGTGATTTTTCTTGAAGATCAGACCATTGAAGATTTTGACAAATCAAAGAAATTCAAAATCTCCAATGAAGGTTTTGTGGATCCCATCTCTCCTCCAGCGGTGCATGGTGATGGAGGGGAAGATGAGTATGACATCCCTACTGATGTTGCTGACAATCAAGTTCCTACTAGTGACGAAGAACAAGAAGATCATGTGGAGCAAGTGCCACATGTCGAACCTCAGCTAAGAAGTCCACCAGAGAGCATCAGCCATTGAGGAGATACTCTCCCAGTGAGTATGTGCTTCTCACTGATGGGGGAGAACCAAAGAGCTATCAAAAGGCTTTGAAGCATGCACACAAAAGAGAGTGGTTAAAAGCCCTGAAGGAAGAGCTGAAGTTCCTTCATGAGAGTCATACTTATGATCTAGTATAGTTACCAAAGGGAAAATGAGCACTCAAGAACAAATGGGTCTTCAAACTGAAGACTGAAGAAGGATGTCCACATTCAAGGTACAAGGCCAGGTTAGTTGTGAAAGGCTCTAGTCAGAAGAAAGGAGTTATTTTGAGAAAATCTTTTCCCCAGTAGTGAAGATGTCATCCATCAGAGTTGTGCTTGGCATGGCCGCAAGCATGAACTTGGAAATCAAACAACTCGATGAAAAGACAACATTCCTATGGAGTTCTATAGGAGGAGATATACATGGAGCAACCAGAAGAGAGCAAGTTAAAGGTAAAGAAAATCTAGTACGCAAACTAAAAAAAAAGCCTGTAAGGTCTCAAGCAAGCCTAAGTCAATGGTACAAGAAGTTTGAAACATTCATGGATGAGCAGAGATACTCAAAGACGATGGGGGACCACTGTGTATTTATCAAAAGGTTTGATAGTGACTTTATTATTCTCCTATTATATGTTGACAATATGCTGGTGATAGGTAATGACATTAGAAAGATAACAAGTTTGAAGAATGAACTTAGCAAGTTCTTTGCTATGAAGGACTTGGGATCTGTTAAGCAAATCCATGGGATGATGATATCCCGAGATCGGCAAAAAGGCGTGATCTGACTATCTCAAGAACAGTACATCGAGAGGGTGCTCGAGAGATTTCATATGGAAAAGGCGAAGCCAGTTAGTACTCCGCTTGGTGCATACTTCAGAGTCAGTTTCAGTCAAAGTCCTACTAATGAAAAGGAGAAGGCAGACATGGGAAGGATCCCGTATGCATCAACAGTCAGAAGTCTTATGTACGCAATGGTATGCATGCGTCCCGAACTGGCGCACTCAGTCAGAATTGCCAGCAGGTTCCTCTCAAATCCAGGGAAAGAGTACTGGCAAGCAGTCAAATGAATTTTACGTTATCTTTGAGGATCATCGAAGACATGCCTGTGCTTCGGCCAGAGTGAATCTTTGCTACAAGGCTACACAGATACTGACATGGCAGGTGATGTTGATAGTCGTAAATCTGCATCAGGATATCTAATTACTTTTCCTGGTGGTGCAGTCTCTTGGCAATCTAGATTGCAGAAGTGTGTGGCACTTTCAACTACCGAGACTGAGTTCATCGCAGCTACTGAAGGGTGCAAGGAAATCCTATGGATGAAGATGTTTCTACATGAGCTAGGGCGTGAGCAAGAGAAATACATTCTCTACTGTGATACCAAAAGTGCCATCCATCTAAGCAATAACTCAAGCTTTCACTCAAGATCCAAACACACCAATGTGCATTATCATTGGATATGCAATGTGTTTGAACGAAAAGTTACTACAGCTAGAGAAGATCCATACAGACGATAACGACGCCGATATGATGACAAAAGCGCTGCCAAAGAGAATCATGTTTTTTGCAAAACTTTGGTGAGTATGATTACAATTTGAAGATCCTTTCTCATGTGGATGGAGGGGGAGACTGATGGGAACAGGGTCCATCCCCATGATGAATTATCAAGGTTATGATCCAAGAGTTTGGTCACCTAGTTGGGTTCAGCCGATGACTTAGTCAATTTTCAGGATGCATTTTTCAGTGACAAGATGCGATTTTGGAAGGCAATTTCAAATATGGTGCAGCCGTTATTTGCTCGGTCATCTACACAGAAGTTGTAGAGAACATTCCAGGATTATCTTAGGTTTTGAATCAAATCATTTGGATGAGTATTGATGAAGTATTCTCATTTAAAATTGCATGTCCAGTTATATTCTGCATGCACGAATCTGGACAGATTTGTGGGTTTTATTCTATGCCTTGAAAGATGGAAGGGTTGCTCTTTAGGCTTCTCTTGGCATAGGAAAGAGTGTTCTCATTATGTGGGGGAATACAAAGACGCTAGCCTTCTCTATATAAAGTGGAGAGATAAGAGTTGTAGAAACAACAAAAATCCACTACACAAGAGAGTTGTGAGTGAGTGTTCATCCTCTCAAGATCATTGTGAGAGAAGTTGAAAATCCTCAAGTATGCTATACTGGCTTGAGAAAGACACATTTGTATTTTGCATTTCTTATAGTGAAATTGACGGAGAGAAGGTGTGGGGAGGACGTAGGCACCACATTGGAGCTGAATCTCGGTAAATCATTGGTGTACTCTATTTGTGTTATTTTCTCTCTTACTCTATTTTCTTTTTTATTTTTACCACAACACAAAGAACAGGAAAGTCTTTGCTTCCTAATAGCTGGCCAGACCCATATATCACCAATCTCATTTCTGACTTACTGAGGCAAAGGTAGTGGGATAGATTGTTAGAGATATCAGTCACAACACGTGACTCATGTGAAACAAGTGATCAATGTGAAAGAAATCCCTCAAGAAATCAACCAGACCCTAAAATCTCTCCATTAAGATAAGAAAGATTTACTGAGAGAGAGAGAATGAGAAATACATGGTGCATGAATCCCATGAGTAACATTTACTGAGAGAGAGAGTGTGAGAAACACATGGTGCATGAGTCTCATGTATTCCTATCTTCATGGAGAGATTTTAAGATCTAGTTGATTCCTTAAGGGATTTCATTCACATTGATCACATATTTCATATGAGTCATGTGTTGTCATTGATATCTCTGACACACCCTGCAAGCGAAGCGAGTTTGAAAGAAGTGAGAGCTTGTTCTTCAGCATAGAAAGTCTTAATGAGCTCAAAAGCTTAGTAAGAATTTCTGCTAGTTAGTCTTTAGTGCTCACAAATCGAACATTCAGGACTTCATTCGTGACATAGTCCCACACAGAATGAATGTCGATCTTAACATGTTTGGAGCGTGAGTGATGGATAGGATTGACTGAGAGATATATTGCACCGAGATTGTCATAGAGAACTATTGGGGGAGGCTGCAGAAGTTCAAGCTCACAAAGTAATGACTGCAACCAAATGATCTCTGCTGCAACGTTGGCTATACTCTGCCTCAGTGCTAGATCATGCCACAGTGCTTGCTTGAGCTCCAAGAAATGAGATTTGTACAAGAAAGACACAATAGCCACTGGTGGGTTTTCGATCATCGATCGACCCCACCCAATCTGCATCAGTGTAAGCAGTAAGCTGTACAGAACAACTGTACTTTAATAGACAAAGGGGTTTGAAAGAGGTTCGTCAACAACCTTTAAGAGCTTACAGGAAGTAGCCATAGGCGAGCTGACAGGCTTGATACCATCCATCTTGAGCCAGAGAAGCAAGTCACGAATGTACTTCTATTGAGAGAGAAAGAGACCTGAGGGTGTACAGTGACACTCTACGCCCAAGAAATAGTACAGTGGGCTGAGGTCTTTTAATGAGAACTCCCAACCTAGTTCAAGAATAAGATGAGTGACAGCCCGTGAGTCATTGCCTGTGATGATGATGTCGTCCACATAGATATGAACCAGAAGAAGATCTGTCCCGACCCGTCAGAGGAAGAGAGACGTGTCAGACTTGGAGCCCATAAAGCCCTTTGTGACTAGATAACTACTGAGGAAAAAAATCAAGCCCGTGGAGTCTGTTTGAGGCCATAGATACTGTGGTGAAGCTTGCATACATGATTGGGACGAGCGGGAGCGATGAATCCTGAAGGTTATTCTATGTAAACCATCTCAGTAAGAAAACCCTACAAAAATGCATTATTCATATCTAATTGTCGAATAGACCAGCCCTTAGAGATGACCAGACTGCACACGGTACGTATAGTGGTCGGTTTGATGACCAGACTGAATGTCTCACCATAGTCTAATCTTGGTTATTGATGAAAATTCTTGGCCACCAGGCGGGCCTTATACCTGTTAACAGAACCATCAGGCTTATGTTTTACCTTGAAAACCCAATTGCAGCCAACCAGATTCATGGTAGGGTGGCACAACACAAGAGACCAGGTTTTATTCTTAAGCAAGGCATTTATCTTAGTGTTCATTGCCTGGTGCCACTTGAGATCTTTAGAAGCTTGCGTGAAACATGTGGGTTCGACATGAGAGGTGGCTAAGTCGGCCATGAGACAGGTAGGCATGGGATACCAGGTGGCTAGCCAAACCTTTGATTTTCTAGTGTTATCCTCTGTTCTAGTGACCATATGGTGAGTCCTAGTAGGAGGGGAATGGGAGAGGCCGAGGAGGACGATGGGGACTCATCGGTGGGCGCTGGTGGAGGTGGTGGAGAAGGAGTATGTGAGGGAAGTGGTGGTGGAGGAAGAGAAGAGTTAATGGTAGGTCCGCAGGGGAAGATGGACTAGAACAATGGAAGGTAACAAAGAAGTGGAGATGGGGATCAGTGGAGAGGGCGTGGGAGCAGGTGGAGAGAGTGGACAAATGGGACTGGAAAGGAAAGGAGGACTCATCGAATACAACATCTCGGAAGATGTAAATACGACCAGAGGGGACATGTAGATTGATAACCTTTATGGGAAGCCTAGTAACCTAAGAAGACACATTGACTGGACCGAAAATCAAACTTATGAGTATGGTATGGACGCATATAAGGATAGTAAGCATAACCAAAAATACGTAAGGAAAGGTAGTCAGGTGCTTTATGAAATAATTTCTGATAGAGAGAGATTGTAGAGGATGGGGGTGGGCATTCTAATGATGAGAAATGAGGTAGTATGGAAAGTATAAGGCTAGTAATGGAATGAAATATCTGATCGGGCTAGAAGAGTGAGGCCAGTCTCGACAAGGCGGCGATGTTTTCTCTTTGCAGTGTCGTTTTGAGCACTAGTGTGTGGATAAGATATGCGATGAGCAATACCCTGAGAAGATAAGTAAGATTTAAATTTGATGAACTCGCCACCACCATCAGTTTGGAGTGCTTTAATAGAATGCCCAATAAATTTTTTTACATGAATTTTGAACTCAAGAAAAATGGAGAAAGCATCACTTTTATTAATTAAAGGATAAAGCCAAATATATTTACTGTAGTGATATACAAAACTAATATAATAGTGATGACCACTTACAGCGAACACAGGAGACAGACCCCATAGATCGGAGTGAATAAGTTCTAAAGGTGCAATAGCAACCGTGGAAGATGACGAAAAAGGGACAAATGACTTTTTTTGCATTGATAGAGGATATAGATAGGGGTATCAACATGGCCAGTGAAAAAAGGAAGCTGATGCTGAGATAAAACACTAGAGACAACTCTGGTGGAGGGATGGCCTAGGTGTTGGCCCAGAGGCCCATCACTCTAGTTTTGATGATGATTAACTCATGTAGTCATTGTTTACTAATATCTTATGTTTAAATAGTTTCAGTGATTGACCAAGATATTAGTAGGTGATTAACTTTAATAAAGGAGTTTTGGAGCTTTCACATGTTGATTCAAGAGCTCGAGCATCAAGATCGCATATAGTACTCGGTTGGAGTCAAGCTTGTCGGATCACGTTTGGATCGAGTCGACTTAGAGAAGAAGTTCTACAAGAAGACTTTGGTTTGTGTTTAGATTGTTTAGATCTTGTGTAAAGATTAGATAATATTAATATGCTCAAGTTCACATACACACACAAGTTTTAAAGTTTATTGGTTTCGATTTTTGGCTTAACCGATTTTAGATTTCATATCAAAAACATAGATAGATATGTTTATATGTGTATTGGATTCTATCCATATACAATATGCTTCAAAGTTGTTTCAATATCATGTTTTTGTTGGAGAAAACGGTTTTCCATTTCAAAAATCCAAGTTTTGGAAAATACCAATTTTTATTTAAAGCCTAATTTCAAATCACAAAAATAGTTCAAATAGTTTGTAATATGTGTTGAATTTTAGTCACAAATATTTGCATTTGAAAGATCTTAAAAGAACTTATTTTTGTAGATTTTTTTTGTTACTTTATGGATTTTAATTGGAATCAAAATACCTAAGTTTTAAATCCTAAAAAACCAGCCAGACTGCACTGGCGGTCGATCGGACCAGGAGTCGGTCGACCATCATGGTCGACCGATGTGTACGAGGACGTGCACATAGTCAGCCAATTCAGCCGATCGACCGCGCGATCGACCAAATGAAAGCACCCTACTTTCGGGTGGGGGCCGGTCGACCGAACGGTCAACCGGAGGCACAACGGTCATTAAAATGACCGTTGGCTGGTCGACCGGGCGGTCGAGCGGAAGGGCATTTCTGCCCTTTCTTGGCTGCCAACGGGCAGATTTTTGAGAGGGTATAAATACCCATCTCTTGAGCTGATTTTTTCATGGTTTTTTAGAGCAAAAATTTCCTATCTCTCTAAGTGTTTAGCAGCAAATTTTAAAAGAGTTTGTGGGCTAAAAGATTTTATCTTTATTTGTTTAAAGGGTTGGAAAAATTAAAGAAAAAGAGAAGTCTTTGGGAATTATTTTTGTTCTTCATTTCTATTTTATCCTAGAAGTTTTCCTAAGTAATTTCTTTGTGAATTGTTTTTCAAACTCTTTATTTTTTCACACTTGAGCTATCTATCTATCCTATCTATTAGGATCTTGTTTTAGTGAGAAAATTGGTTTTTGATTGTTGAGAGCACCAACAGTTGTAACCTTCCTTGTATTTGTTGGTATCTCTCTTGTGTAGAGGTGATTGTGGAGGTTATGTTGGATTGGTTAGTATCCCTCTTAGTGAAGAGGTGATTATTGGAGTGTTGGTTTTGTGCATATCCCTCTAGTGAGAGGTGATTGTTATTTGGCTTTGAGGCTTATCCCTCTAGTGTGAGGTGATTGTTGTTTCGCTAAGTGCCCATCTCTCTAAGTGTAGAGGTGATTGTTGTTGTGTCTTACCTCCTGTGTAGAGGTTGTGTTTATTAGAGAGAGGAGTTGTATACTCCTAGTTTGTTGATTGAGTTTGAACCTGCACAAAAAATATAGAATTTCAGAACTTTAAAACAGTAGTGCAAGGTGCTCAATTCTACCGCAATAGCAAGTGGCTATGCGGGTCATGATCCACAAGGAGGGACTAGCGATGGAAGCTTTTCTAGCAAGTTCTCTTTTATGCTACCATTAATGGTTAAAGTTCTTCTTTAGTTTCTTAAAAAGAAAAGAAAAATAAATTACAATAAAGTTAGACAGAAAGTGAGAGATTGGGAAGATGAAAAAAATGAAAAATGGATTATATACAAAGAAATTGAAAAGGGTGATAAAAATGGTTGGAGATTGTGATATTGAAACTAAAGAATAAAAAAAAAGAAAGACAACCTAAAAATTACTTACCTCTTCAGTGCTCATATACCTTGAATCCATTGCGAAGACTTACCTTGTCTTTGAAGGCAATCAAGCATGGCGTATAGGATCTTCCTCATTCTCGATCTACACTACGAATAAAAGGGCAAACTATACTAGAAAGAGATGGGTTGTTCATCACCATAGGCCATCCAAGGGCACTTACAACGGCTAAACAGTCTCGAGGCTATCGGATTCTACTGGTGTCACCTGCAGTACAAGCTTGCTCTCATTCCTCCATGAAAGTCGTCTCTCCTCTCAGTTACATAAAGAAAAGTAAAAATTACATGAAAGAAAATAAAAAACCTAAGTTACAAACTATAAATTAGCCTAAATTCTACTCTATGCTCGGTCGTTCTCCCTTGCCTTTGAGATTACAGGTATTTATAGAAGAAATGCAGAGGTTAGAGGAGTATGAAGATAGGGAAAGCTGGCTATTTCTGAATTTGAATCCTCCCTTATCTCCAAACTTGATTTAATGTGGATATTCAGTTTTGATCTGCAGTTTGTTGGCGTGTTTATTGCTGAATATCACTTATTAAATGACAGAATTAGAAATAGTGATCAACATAAGCATTGTAGCTCTATAAGTCCTCTTTTAGGATCATCTTGAATCATCAGATTTGAGATTTGGTAGCGAAAGTTATGATTCAAATACTGAAATGTATCCAGTCAGAATCTGAGTAAAACTTTCTTCATCTCATCCGTTGATCTTCTCTCTATCCATTTATCTATCTGTATTTGATATTATCCTCAATTGATCTTTAGCTAACCAAAATGGATTTATAGAAATCTGAGTTTTACCGGTTTTCATTTGGTGTTATCTTTCTGATTTGCTCTGATCTTTAGCTGAACATTTACCCCAATCCTTGATTTGTTCTAACTAGATCTGGGATCATCCTCAGCTAACCAAATAGATCCAGTTAAATCTGATTTTAACTGGTATTTATTTGGTTTAATCCTCTTTCTCTTCATTATTATCTTCTACAAAATAAACATTTAAGATAAAGAATTAGCAGATTTATTACACGATAAATGTAGGAGTGTAATAAAAGAATACAAAATATGTGTACGATCACACCCCCACACCCATCTTTTGCTCGTCCTCGAGCAAAACAACAAAACTAAACCAAATATTATTAGACTTTCATAGGTCACGCGATTGCACTGAGCTTGTGCAACAAGCCGTTAAACCTCTAGGTTACCCCTAGAGGACGAGTTTTGTCTCGTGAAGGTTTTCAGTGGATTACACCCACAAAATCCATAAAGAAAGAGAAATAAAGAGTTAGTATTTTCGAAAAGCATTTTGAAAGAGAAAAATATTTGAAATATAATTGTAAGATTTAAGTAATCTATAAGTTATAGGAAAACTGAATTTTTCATTCCTAAACTTAGCTTCTATTCAAAAATTTGTTATCAATCAAAGTAAGGAGTCAAATTGTACTTCTCATCTAGCCTATTACTTTACCCTAAGTCATAGGCACCTTGTGACCGTGAAAATTTTGACTAAGGGTTCTTTAACTCTAACTCTTGTGCCTTATATATATATATATATATATATATATATATATATATATATATATATATATATATATATATATATATATTGTGATATTATTCCTTAGTTCTATTAGGCTTTCTAATCTGCCCATGTAACAAACCTTTAATCGATGACTCCCAAACCAAACGGTCTTAGGGAACCGGGTGAGAAAACGCCCCAAGGACTTAAGGACTCGAGCAAACATGGCCACAAAACTAAGGATTTTATTATATGAATCGCTTTTAGGCGTGAGAACTTATTCTTTATTAAGCACAAATACCCAGCTTAATCAGAGAATTTTTATATATATATATTTTTCTCAAACTTATCTAATCATCTTTCGCATAAATACTAAGGCTTGATTAGGCCAAAGCACCTATCTAATCAATAATTAGATTTGTTCATCTTTCATAGATATATTTTTTCTTTTTTTTCATTTTTTTATAAGGCATAAGAATCTTCATTTTTTTTTTGAACCCTAAGTGTGTAAGTGTATGAAGTGTGCATATTTCATAAAGGTAAAGATCAAGACTAAATTACTTTGACAAATTATCTTCCTAACTCTAAAAATCAAACAAATAATCTTATTTTGACCAAGTTTAAGAAATACTAATTTTGATTTTCCTATTCCTTAAAATTGACTTAATTTCTTACAAAAAATATGTCAAAATATTGTTTCTATTTTCAAAAAGTTTTTAAAAGTAAATAAAATGTTAATTTTTTTAATAAAAAGAAAAACCTAAGTTATGTTAGACCCCCTCCCCCACACCTATCTCATGCATTATCCTCAATGTATGAATTCATGTATAGATGCATGAAAAAGAAGAAAGGGAAGGAAAATGTTACCTTAAGGTGGTGGTTACGGTGGTGGTCTGATTGGTTCACAAAATGCGGCCCAATCGATTTTTCGTGGAATTCGGAGAAACTCACCAGAAATTTCTCTAATATAACCCACTAAAATGATACATACATGAATGATTTTTATTAAATATTTGACCTCATCTAATTTCCAAATTCCATAATTAATTTCAGAGTCAATTTTATCAACTGCCTTGTCCCAAAATGGAGTGTGAAAAGATAGAATGATTGACTTGGACTCAGGAAGTACGGGAACTAATACCGACTCAGGAAAGTGACTTAAGTCAAGTAAATGTTTAGGAGTCGAGATTGGTTCAAGAAGTGGGTCCAAATCAAGAAGTTAAAACTCAAGTCCACATTCATTTTTCAACAATGGAATGTGACTTAATATTGGTGATTCAAGTTCAAGAATGATAGGTGCGGGAATCAAAACTGACTTTAAAATATTACTCAAGTCGAGTAACAAAACATGAGTCAATATTGATTCGAGAATTTGAACTGGATCACAGATTTGAGAATCTAGGTCACATTTCTCATTGAGTTCAATTTCATAAAAATGAGAACTTGCCAATTTATCAATGGGACTTTCAAAATTATAAAATTGGTCAAGTTCAATATGATGATCATCAAAGATGGGCGATTCAATTTCATTATGAATTGGCACAGGATCCAATGTTGACTCGGAAAAAGATTGAAATCAGGTGAAGACATCGGAGTCATAATTGAATCAGGAAGTAGAATTGAATCACAAAGTTGAGGTTCATGATCATATTCATTTTCAAGTTCAATTTCAGGAAAGGGATAACTTGCCACACTGTCAATGTCACTTTCAAAATTTGGAGTTTGGGCAAGTTCAAATGATTGTGCTAAAATGGAACCTTGTGTTCCAAAACAACATGACTCTTCAGCTCTAACAGAATGGTTACCGACATCAGAACTGACCAAACGGTGAGAAAGTAGAGATTGGACCATCATATCTATGTCATGATTACGAGCGTTTTGAGCCTGAGTCATGGCTTCAAGCATCTTTTCATAGTTGATAGGTTCATCGTTTTGTTGCGATTGGTCTTGAAAAGATGAAGTGTTGTTTTGGAATTGGTGGAAAAATTGAGAGTCCATCAGATTTTGTGATTGTTGTTTGGACTCACGCATACTCATTTCCAAAATTGATGGTTTTCTATTTTAGACTGGTGGAACTGAGTATGAATCTTGGAAATATTGTGGATAAGGTGGATAAGGAGGACAAGTTGGTTGAACATTGGACTCGGGGGAGGTGAATCCCCACTGACTCTGTGAAGAGTTGAAATTATTCTGAAAATTATGGTTATAAGATTGGGGGCATAGGTTATATTGATTCGGATAAGACCAATCCGACACACTAGGTTGGTTGCCAGGTTAGTAATATCCGAAAAAGAGGTTGGTGTGTAATATGGATTACCATTAAAATTGAAAAAATTATTGTTATAAGACATATCACACAATAAAACACAGACAAAGAAAAAATGAACAAATAAGCAAAAAAAAAGAAAAAATTCTAACCTAAGTTAGGGTAGACCTTTGACCTAGACGACTCCTAACTGGTTAGACTGTCCATAGAAGGTATAATGCAGACTTTGGCCACAAGCTAATCAGCCAGCTCAGGGCAAGATTGGTGGGAGGTTATCCGTCAAAGACGTTCCTTAATTAAGTAACCACCAACCTTCGGGCTTTCGGTCCTCAATCCCCTTCCTAGACACTGATTTGGCAGGAGTCAAATTCTAACACCTTTCCCCTTAGGATAATCTCCTAATTGAGTCCGAGATGTCCCTAGGGCCAACGTCTACTCATTTTTAGTTAGGTTTGGGTTAGTGAGTGAGGAGATTGTTTGTGGGCTAAGGAAGGGTAATGACTTTCCCACCTTATCTTGTTTATAGGACAGGCCCTTATATCAATTAGTGCAGTGTATAAGAAATGCAACACTTAAGCGATGTAAACAATCTCAAAGTGTTCTTATACTTGATGCTATACACACGTACCTTTCCTCCAGCACTCTTCAACAGTAAATAGAAAATGTAATGAAATAGACACGTGCCTAAATGCAAAGTCTAAATTATTTTTTTACATTTACAATCATCATTTTACTGTTGAGGTTAAAATATATATACAGTGAGTCAAACAAGGAGATAAATGCTACAGATATTTAAACTACGCAATTCAGCCAACCTGTAGAAAATACAGGTTAGTAGTTCACTCAGTTTGCCACAGGACTGTAGCAAATCTGAGGGCTTCTTGGTTCTGCTTTCTTGAGCAGAGTCCAAGGTCACTTATGTGTCCACTGCAGCAAGAATTTCTTGTTGTTAAATCTGTAAAAAAAACAAAGAAGAAAGTTAACCAAAAATGTAAACTTTTAAAGAGAATAACTTACCGTCTCTCCCCGACAATGGCGCCAAAATTTGATTGAGTTTGAACCTGCACAAAAAATATAGAATTTCATAACTTTAAAACAGTAGTGCAAGGTGCTCAATTCTACTGCAATAGCAAGTGGCTATGCGGGTCATGATCCACAAGGAGGGACTAGCGATGGAAGCTTTTCTAGCAAGTTCTCTTTTATGCTACCATTAATGGTTAAAGTTCTTCTTTAGTTTCTTAAAAAGAAAAGAAAAATAAATTACAATGAAGTTAGGCAGAAAGTGAGAGATTGGAAGATGAGAAAATGAAAAATGGATTATATACAAAGAAATTGAAAAGGGTGATAAAAATGGTTGGAGATTGTGATATTGAAACTAAAGAATAAAAGAAAAGAGAGACAACCTAAAATTACTTACCTCTTCAGTGCTCATATACCTTGGATTCGTTGTGACGACTTACCTTATCTTTGAAGGCAATCAAGCATGGCGTATAGGATCTTCCCCATTCTCGATCTACACTACGAATAAAAGGGCAAACTATACTAGCAAGAGAAGGGTTGTTCATCACCATAGGCCATCAAGGGCACTTGCAACGGCTAAGCAGTCTCGAAGCTATCAGATTCTACTGGTGTCATCTGCAGTACAAGCTTGCTCTCATTCCTCCATGAAAGTCGTCTCTCCTCTCAGTTACATAAAGAAAAGTAAAAATTACATGAAAGAAAATAAAAAACCTAAGTTACAAACTACAAATTAGCCTAAATTCTACTCTTTGCTCGGTCGTTCTCCCTTGCCTTTGAAATTGCAGGTATTTATAGAAGAAATACAGAAGTTAGAGGAGTATGAAGAAAGGAAATGCTGGCTATTTCTGAATTTGAATCCTCCCTTATCTCCAAACTTAATTTGATGTGGATATTCAGTTCTGATCTGCAGTTTGTTGGCGTGTTGATTGCTGAATATCACTTATCAAATGACAGAATTAGAAATAGTGATCAACATAAGAGTTGTAACTCTGTAAGTCCTCTTTCTAGATCATCTTGAATCATCAGTTTGAGATTCGGTAGCGAAAGTTATGATTCAAATACTGGAATATATCCAGTCAGAATCTGAGTCAAACTTACTTCATCTCATCCGTTGATCTTCTCTCTATCCATTTATCTCTCTGTATTTGATATTATCCTCGATTGATCTTTAGCTAACCAAATGGATTTATAAAAATCTAAGTTTACCGGTTTCCATTTGGTGTTATCTTTCTGATTTGCTCTGATCTTCAGCTGAACATTTGCCCCAATCCTTGATTTGTTCTAACTAGATCTGGGATCATCATCAGCTAACCAAATAGATCCAGTTAAATCTGATTTTAACTGGTATTTATTTGGTTTAATCCTCTTTCTCTTCATTATTATCTTCTACAAAATAGACATTTAAGATAAAGAAATTAGCAGATTTATTACACGATAAATGTAGGAGTGTAATGAAAAGAATGCAAAATATGTGTACGATCATTTGTATTACCCAAATTCTCAGTGGAGGTTCCCTGTGTGGGAAGTCCTATGTGGACGATATAGTAAAATCCTTCTGTGTGAAGGCGGGAACGTAGAGCAGTAGCTTGAACCTCGAAACTTATCTTGTTGTTTGCGATTGATCCACTATCTCTTAGCTCTCTCTCCTTTATATCTTGCATTGTTTCATATTATTCATATCATACTTATATGCTTGGTATTGTTTGTGTCCCTCACTTGTGTTGAACCAAGAGAGTTTTACATAGCACCTCAACTCTTATTTAGAGGAATTTAGAGGAGATAGTCCAGAGCCCTTCACCGGGAATTCGGTTACACTCTTTGGTTACACTAAGTGTGTTGCAATTTAGTTTTAGTTCTGCATCATTTGTCATTAGATTAGACTTACACCTATTTGCCCCCCTCTAAATGTACTTTCCCTAGGCGCTCATGCCAGACGGAGGAAGATGCACGATTACCGAGAAAAGCCTGGGGAGAAGTGATGAAGCTATGATTCCCCAGGGAGAAGACAAACATGCCATCCTTAAGCTGTCTCCACAGCAGAGTTTTCTGAGTGGAGAGATCCTTGACAAAACAAAAGTCAGGATAGAATTCAAGAAAGTCTTTATTATTAGCAGTAAATTGACTAACAGATAGAAGATTTTTTGTGATAGCAGGAACATGTAAAAGATTTTTCAAGATAAAAGAAGACGCAGGAGAATACAATAAAGAAGCACCAATAGAATAGATAGGCAAACCTGTCCCATTACCCATGCGAACTCTGTCGGGTCCTTGATATTCTGAGTGAACCGTCGATTCGCCATGTCAGCCGTTGGGTGATGAGTGGCTCAAGAGTCAACATACCAGTTGGGATCGGCTGGACTATTCTCATAAGAGTGGAGAATAGCAGTTGGGCTACCCGAAGGAGAAGGACCATCATAACGATTATAGCACTGATTAGTATAATGACCAAAATGATTGCAGATCTGGCATTAAGGTCGGCCACCAGCAGACTGATGTGGTGGTGTGAAGGAACGTCCACGACCACGACCACGCTCCCTGCCTCGGCCACGTCCGCGACCACGAAAAGAAGGCAGAGCCGAGTGGTAGCTTGGGGTACGGAAGGTAGCATGAACTGCAGAAGAAGGGGAGATGAGAGCGGTGGAGTCTGGTGTAGTGATAGCACACCTACGATAAATTTTCTGGCTAAGCATGAGGCCGATGAGTTCTTCTGACAATACAGGGTTGACTCGTGTGTTAACGGAAGTGACGAACAAGTCGTACTCGGGAGACAGACCACTGAACAAGTCAGAGAAGAGGTCAGAGTTGGTGACTGGATTAGCTACTGCCGCCAGATTGTCTACGATGGACTTGACAAACTGGATGTATTCTAACATAGAAGAGGAGCCCATCTTGACGGTATGCAGCTGGTATTTGAATTGCTGCACTCTAGCTCTAGATGTGACACAAATATTCACTCCAGAGAGTACCACACATCACGAGATGTGGTGAACCCGATGACATGAGCAAGAACAGCTTCCGTGAGCGAGGAGATAAGCCAGCATAAGAGCATCTGAACAAGTTTGATCCAGCGGGTGTACTCTGAATTGATAGTGAGCTGAGATCCTTCTCGGTAGAAGGAAGGAACTGGATCGGACACGGAGAGGTTCTATCGACGTGGCCTTCAAGATCATGGAGTTTGAGAAGAGGAAGAAACTAAGAACACCACAGTAGATAGTTTTGCTTATCGAGTTTGACATTTAGAAAGTGAGTGATGTTGGGATTGAAAGTAACCATGGAAGCAGGTGTTTGGATGGAGGTGAGGGAAGATAAAGATGAAGAGGGGATACTCGACATGGTATAGGAGTGGCTCTGATACCAAGATAAAGGAGAAGAAGAAGTATAATTATTTGTGTAATGACAAGATACCACTAGTTATGGTTCTTTATTGTATATATATACACATCTTGATCACATGTTTACACTAATTTAGGAGAAATAATAGGAAACATTGACTAAGAGAGAATGAGAAGCACATGGTGCATGAGTGCCATGAGTCCCATGTGTTCCTATCTTCATAGAGAGATTTTAAGATCTGGTTGATTTCTTGAGAGATTTCTTTCACATTGATCAATTCACATGAGTCATGTGTTGTCACTAATATCTCTAACATTAATATCCGCGACCAATACGCATTTGGGATGAGATTTGACACGATAACTGAGATTGCTGCCACCTAGTCTTCGACATTGTCTTCACCAACTACCCCTCCTTACAACACCCATAGAAGACCATGTTGTATGGACTACATGCTGTCGAGGCAACCATACATTGTGCGCACACGACATATAAACCACAAATCTCTCATCGGTCCACTATCCAATATCTGGTTCTAAACAAGCTCAAAAGGGCATCTCTCATCGGTCTGCACAACCTTCTTTCTTCAGCCTGTGCTCGTTGCTAGCTACATGAACGCGAAACACAAAAGCACGTGCTTTGGAACTGCGCCTAGCTCAGGAAAGTTGATGCATGGCAGCCTGCACAACTGGAACTATTTGGCATCATAGAATGTCAAAATATATGAATTATAATGAGAGGTATAATGCCCTAAAACCTTTCCTTTTCTTTCCATATAATGTGTATATGTGTGCTTTTCCAAATGACGGAATATAAAAATCCCTCCTAATACCTTGGAAAGCTGCTATCATAGTAGTTCACAGTTTTACTAGTCTCATGGAACACAATACACATTAAAAGGCCAAGGTTTGGAAGAACAAAATGCATTCTTCAACTTCAAACACCATTAGTTTGAAAGAAAAAGGAACAATGATTCTAGTAAAGTTGCAGGCATGCAAGCCGTTTTGTACATAGTTTGTTTTGCTTCCTCTTTTTGTCAAATCCAGCAAAAAAGAGGCATCAATTCAGGGTACTACAAGAGAGCATGGGATCTTCATTTTGCCATTGGAGAAGCCACATGTGTTCTATGATCTGTCCCCTGCCATGCACTTTGTTCTAGTGTTGATCCTTCAAAGCTATGGTTTGTGGGTACCACCTTGTTGTTAAACGAGAATTTTTCTCCTTTGCACTCATCTACATATTTTTCTTTATCTTTAAAGTTAATCAAATGATTAATCATTTCTCTCATGACTAAAACAAACTTTTCTATCACCAATTTATGTCAGAATCAACCTAGAAGTTAATTTCAACTGTTTAATTTATCTTATCACTTATAAACTAGTCCACGACTTCGCCGCACTTTGTAAAGCGGAAAGTTCTGTGATCCAAAATTCTGCGTCCCTTAAAATTCCTTATATACTTTCCTTGTATATTTATATCTCATTATCTGGTAACTAATCAATTAAGATAAATTCGTCAGTGCCATTCCTGAAGACAGACAGAGACATTCATTAATGATGAGATCAAAGTAGAGCTTTGACCTTTTAAATGGCATAGAAATATTCTCACTTTGCTTGCCAAAGCCACTCACCCACTTGTCAACTGAAGAGTGGCTATGATCACGAATTAAGCCTAGTTACCACTGAGAATCACATGTCGCTTAATTAACAAATATTTTAGCACCTAAATGCTCCTTAAAGCAATTTAGCGCCCTCTGAGAGAATGCCAGCAGCGTACACGTGTTTTGATTAAAAGCATGTCAAATTGTCAATCACGCGGATGTATGAACTTGGAATATATATTATCCTTTTTTATTCTTTTCATACCATGCTACTATTATTATTATTATTTATTATTCTTTTTTCACTTCTCCTTTTTGGTTCAATATTGAGAATTAATATGGGGTTGTAATTTTGAATTAACGTGCCATCTTGCGAGCAGAGCACCCCATTCGCAACGAGATATTGTAAACAAATACCACGGATGTATTCTCACCGTCCAACGCATGAACGTAGCTAGCTGATACAGATATTCCTGCACTTTTACTTTCTTAATTTACTGGAAAATTTTGGTCTACCCCCCAAGTTCCCTTTGATTCTCGACTAGACATTTAATTAAGAAGAGCATAAATAGTGTATATATCAATACCATATTATAATGTGTCATTATTAGACGTAGCATACTGATATTCAATATAGCATATTTGTACTATGGCATACTTGTATTTATTTGAGAAGTTATCTTCACAAACTATTTTTTGACTGTGTTAAATAAGTTGAAGAAACTGAATATTGTGTATATTATTGTTAAGGACAATACTCGAATATGTAACAATTACAATTGCATAATAAGAAAACTCCTAAACCTAATATAATTAGTATTTTATAATCTTAACTCAAATATTACTCTGTAAAACCTTCTCGCAAACTTACTATGGACGAAAAATTGTGAGTTTGAGTTTGACTGAAAGAAGAAGAAAATAGGAAAAATCTGAAAAAGTATATGCTCAATGTGATGCCCCGATCCGCGGGTACGGAGACGTCACTGTGACGTATATATGCAGGTCAGAAATACCCATACGTATATACGCTAAGCATCAGTACAGGTAAGAATCAGAGTGCGGAAGCACAGTGGTAATAAATATTCCAACAGAAAGTACAAATACATGATTATCACAGAGAGTGATACAATATTATAGGAATAATACATTACCAGAAAATACAAAAGTACATAACAAAAGTTAAAAGGTGCTCACGAGCAGCAAGAGGGGCCTCGAGAGCCAATCAGGAGAAAAGCTAGGAGGAAGAGTTACGGCGATGTCCAAGCTTCTGCTGCGCTCTGACCACCACAGAAGGATCCGTTACGCACTCTGATTAGCTACAACAAGGTCACCATGGTCCAGGCTTTAGGATCTGGATATGAGGATCCAAGATTGTCAGATGCAACCCCGTAAGTACATATGATAAAGCCTAGTGGCGTGCTCAGGTAGTCACACGTGTACATGATCAAGTGATATGGTTCAGGCATATAGGTACAGACAATGACAAGTAACATAAAGGAAATTAAAGGAACGACAGTAAATCCGAAATCAAGTAAATACATGTATATCGATAAATCTGAATCGGAAAGCATGCATAGAAACGGTGTCGAGAGCATAGGTAAATACATTAAACATGCGATAAATACAAGTATGAACAAAACTAGTTGTACCAGCTCAGATTATGAATTCACGAGATTGATACGTCAAGGGGATAATCCAAATAAGGAAACCCTCATTTATATACCACATATCCCATTTCGTCATCATCTGAGTTCATACAACTTGAGTTGACTTCAGAGTAACAGAATTAGAGTGTGTCTAGAGTAATCATTGTATCACAGAAATCATACGTCATAAAGCAGGGTGTCAACTCATGGCACAACACCTGATTAAATGATTTATCATTATAACTGAAGAATATAAAGGTGTTGCATTTAAGTTATCCAATAATAATTATCAGTATCATTTTATTCTTGTCCCTTTCCCACCGGCGTCTCACAACACCGACAATTCACGCTGGAGCCCGCACTTCTAGTAGAACTCATTCGAACTCCGATATGCGGGTACCATTATTCGAATAGGAGAGAGACCAAATAACATATGCTTCTGGCGTTATCATTATATAGGTATGTGTGTGTGTGTGTGTGTAATATGCACTGAGAATGTTTATCACGCTTACACCAGGCGGCACAGGCAAGAGGGAGGAGGTAGCCCCATAGATTCAAGAGGTGGCCCCCACAGATTCAAGAGGTGGCTCCCACCACGTGTGTGGTGTGACACTTTGCTCCATGTGGCACTTTGTTCTGAGGGTTGATTTAGGAGGTAGCCCCACAGATCCAAGAGGTGGCCCCACAGATTCAAGAGGTGGTCCCCATCACGTGTGTGGTGTGGCACTTTGCTCCATGTGGCACTTTATATTGTGTGGAGAATGGATTCTAGAGGTGGTCCCCACGGATTCAAGAGGTGGCCCCCGGCACGTGTGTGGCGTGCACTTTGCTCCGTGTGGCACCTAGTTCCATTCAGGAGCCGCTGGAAGCTAGCACGATCGTGGGATACATCCTCGTCATCCCGACACCAAGCATGCTCTGCCGGACTCTTGTATGACTGTGCTATAACAAGAGTAACAGTGCAGGGGACAGGAATTCAGGGGATACAGGAGTTCAGGAGCACAGGAGTTCAGGAGTACATAAGTTCAAGAGTACCAGATGTCTGTGGCACTTTATATTGTGTGGAGAATGGATTCTAGAGGTGGTCCCCACGGATTCAAGAGGTGGCCCCCACCACGTGTGTGGCTTGCACTTTGCTCAGTGTGGCACCTAGTTCCATTCAGGAGCCGCCGGAAGCTAGTACAATCGTGGGATACATCCTCGTCATCCCGACACCACGCATGCTCTACCGGACTCTTGTATGACTGTGCTATAACAAGAATAACAGTGCAGGGGATAGAAGTTCAGGGGATACAGGAGTTCAGGAGCACAGGAGTTCAGGAGTACATAAGTTCAAGAGTACCAGATGTCTGGTAGCAATATAATAATCATGTCAAGGTCCTCGCAACAGTGATAATTATGAATATGCAATGTAATACAGGTGTCAGGTGTAATAGTATCCAGTCACAGGTCTCAATTTCAAGTCAAGTGTGTACTAGTACCATGTGATAGCATATGTCAAGTATCAAGTGATAGCATATCAATTATCAGGTATCAGGTGCTAGTGATAACATGTCAAGTACTGATGTCAGATATCAAGTGTCAGGTATCAAGTGTCAAGCATATACATATCAAGTACTGGTGTCAGATATCAAGTGTCAGGTATCAGGTATCAAGTAATAACATGTCAAGTACCGATATCAAGTGATAGCATATCAATTGTCAGGTATCAGGTGCTAGTGATAACATGTCAAGTACTGATGTCAGATATCAAGTGTCAGTTATCAAGTGTCAAGCATATACATATCAAGTACTGGTGTCAGATATCAAGTGTCAGGTATCAGGTATCAAGTAATAACATGTCAAGTACCGATATCGGATATCAAGTGTCAGGTATCAAGTGTCAAGCATATACATATCAAGTACCGGTGTCAGATATCAAGTGTCAGGTATCAAGTGTCAGGTAATAACATGTCAAGTACCGGTGTAGAATATCATGTGAGTTGGTAACAGAGTTACAACATCATATATTAAGTAATTATCCGGTCATGTAACAATGCACAGAAAAACAATATAGTTAAACATTTCACAACCATATTTATAACAGCAACAAATTAATCTTTTAATTAGCTATGCGAAGCCGAGCAAAGAGGGAGCGTATCTAGGCATATCCATGCAAGTATAATACAAGTTCAAGAGTTATAATAACGATCAACAAGTATTAGTGTAACATGTTAATATTTGAAATCATTCACATATCATATATCAACTCGTATAACGATGTATCATGTGGTAAAAACCAGAGTAGCATGAAGCAACAAAAGAAAAGTACTCGCCTAAAATCGAAACACAATACCGAGTTAAAATCCTGGAATCCGTGAACAGTGCGAACATGCTACTAATCCATATAAAATATATATATAAATAAATAAATATATGTTAGAGAGAATAAGGGAGGGGGAGAGAGAGAGGATTAGTTAAAGAGAGAAATGAAAGAGAGAGATGTTGGAGAGAGAGAGAGAGGTATGAAGGGGGTAATTAGGGAATGAAGGAGAGGGTAAATAAGGGAAATAAGAAGGAGGGGCAAAATGGGAAAGAAGGGAAAGAAAGAAAGAAGAAAAGAAAGAAGAAAAGAAAGAAAGGGAAGAAGGAAGAAAAGAAGAAGGAAGGGGAGATGAGGGACCTAGCCGGCGGCCTGGGGACGGCGCCGACGCTGCCGGAGGAGGGGGCGGCGCGGCTAGGGCCCCAGGGAGAAGGGGTTTGGAGTTTGGTGTTGGAGTAGTTGTAGTGTTGGTTTGTTGTAGTTGTTGAAGGTGATGGTGGTGGTGGTGGTTGATGGTGATGGTGGTGGTGGTGGTTGATGGTGATGGTGGTGGTAGTGGTTGATGGTGGTGGTGGGGAGTTGGGGGAGAAGGAGGAGATGGTGGTGAGGTGGTGGAAGTGGAGGAATTGGTGGGATTGATGGAGAATTTTGGAGAAGAAGAGGATTTATGGTGATAGGTTTATGGAGATATTGAAGAAGAAGGAGTTGAGTTTGAAGAGGAGGGAAGTGGGGAAGTGAAGGGGGAGTTTGGGGGAGGGGCAGCGCCACTGGTTGTGCTGGTGGAGGCGGCGGCCAGGGGGGAGTTGGATGTTAGAGAAAAATTGGGAAGAAGGGAAAGAAAGAAAGGAAATTAAATAGAAAGAGAGGGACAGGGAGAGTATGGGAGGAGATAGGGGGATGGTGTACTGCTGCAGCTAATGGTGCTGCTGCTGTGGTGTTGGTCGGCAGGGTATGGGAGGCATGGGGAGCTGGTAAGGGGAGAAGATAAAGAAAAGAAGAAAAAGAAAGAAAAGAAAAGAAGGAAAAAGGAAAAATAAAAAAATAAGAAAAATTAGTGAATAATATATTATTAAATAATTAAATTAATAGGATAACTTGGGAGTATTAAGTAGAGAAGTGGAGAAGTAAAAAGTAAGAAAAGAAAGAAAAATAATATTATTATTTTAAATAGGGTAAAATTTGACTGTTTCAGAAACGCTCTGAAAAATTCTCAAAAATAAAAAATTATTTTAAGATACCTGATGAAATAGGATTCAAAAAATTTAATCTATTTTAAATTAAAAATTTTGGAATCTTCCGGTGATAAATTCAAAAAAATCTCAAAAAAATGTATTTAGATAGAAAATGAGATTCTAAGAATTAATGTGAAAGCTATTTCTAAAAATTCATCTCCATTTGAAAATTAAAAATCTAGGAATCGGTCAGTGATGCCAATCAAAATTTTGCAAAATAATTCTGAAAAATTTCAGAAAATTATGAAAAATCTAAAATATTAAAAAACAGTATTTGAAACTAAAATCAGTCAAATTGAACTACCAGAAAGGTAAAATCAGACAGTATACCAGTATCGGGTTCCCGGTCCAGGTCAGGGCTGACTCCAGGACTAAGAATCTTGATCCGATACCAAATAATATAAGCAATCACAACTCAAAAATAATTACTGAAAGAAAATTGAAATAACATAGTCAAAAAAGGTTGGGAAACATATCAGGTACGTATCCCGGGAACGGGGTGCTACACTCAAAAACTGAAAGTTGACATCAATCCCACATGACACTCTTTGAACACGTATAAGAACTTTGTATTCCTGACTTCTCACAAGCTCATGATGGATGGAACATCGAGAGTTTGGATGAAAAGAAGAAGATATCAGACACTTAAGAACATCTTCTGAGGAAAGAGAAGGAGATGGATTCCGATCAATGATAGAGCACTTTCAGAAGGTTAAGCTAAGTCTCTTTCGCGTGTCAGAAGGCAGACTTTGAGCCTATAAATCTCTTGTAAATACACAAGGTGGACTCCAAAACCCATGATATCTCTTTCACTTGATGTGAGACGGACACTAAAATTTTGCAAATTTTGTCGATGGAATAAAAGGTAGATAGGTTTTGTGAGATCATCAAACTTAATAGAAGTAGATATTTTTAGAGATTCTCAAACTCTGTAGAAGAAAAGGAGATTGGTCAGAAGAGAAGAAGTGTCAACAAACTAGAAGAAAAGACAATCAATAATAGATCGGCCAGTGGAGAGAAGACGATCACTGGTGGAAGAGCTAATTGATGGGGATGAAGATGTCATGCCAAACGAAAAAGAAAATGTTGATGGGTGACATGGTGGCCGGCAAATTTCCTTTACCACTTGAGTGAGAACTATTTTGTTGACTTGTTGTCATGATCTAGTTTGGAACTAGTCTAATTGTGAGGAAGCAGATTACACGATTTTTGGATAGGATTTTGAAGAAACTCCAAGTACTCACGGTTGAGAAGCGCGTAGACGAGGAGGGTCTAATTTTAAAGAGAGCTCGGTCGTGGAGATTTGCACAAGCGTCGTGAATGGCACGGGGTAGATTTGATTATAATGAAGCATTCGAGAAGCTCGGCCAAGCAGAAACAGTATTATTGCCTCCTAGAGACAAAGAGAATCAAGAATCGGAGCAAGGGATGGCAGTGGCATCATCTTTACTTGATGATTGTGCTAATCTCTATATAGCACAAAGAAGAAGCATCAGCGAAGGATGATGGTGAATTGATGGAGATCCCAGCGGTTGAATCAGTGAAGATAGCCTCAGACTCGACAGTGGCGGACGCAGAAATTTTATTCAGGGTGGTTAAAGGCTAATAATAGTATACCAGTCAGGCGGTAGGAAACCTGTAACACCCGGATTATTAAACTCCAATTTAATATTTTAATCCTGAATTTATGAGATAATACAGAATAATATTGGAAGTGATAGTTCTGTGTGGAAATAGATTGAGCATATAACTAGTGGACAAATGATTGATTATGTACAAGAAATCTTATTTTAAATTGGAGAGGGCTAAATTGAGATAATTGCATATTCGTATTAAGGGGAATGGATCCGATTAATTGGTACTAAGAGATTAGTTAAGAATGGTTTAATTATCTAATATTTATTGGCATGGTTACTGTCATTTTATATATACATGCACAAATATGGCATATGTACAATATTGGTCTTGATTCATATTTAGTCTTGATTAATTAAATCATACAAGTAATTATATAATTAAGTATGATGGGATTTAATTCTTTAAACTAAAGGATTAGTAGATGGGAGCAGGTGAAAGGGTAGATAGAGTGGAGGGAGATGAGACCTAGTGGCATATATGGGTAATTTTCATTTATCCATATGTATGTGTGTATATTGGGAAAATGAGTTAAGTAACTTCATTTTTCTCATCAACCCTCTCTCTTCTTTTCCCCAATTTCTCTCCCTCTCTTTCCCTCTCCAATGATGATCGACAGTAACCCCTCCCCCCCAAACCCGATCTCCTCATCTCCGTCTCTCACCTTCTTACTTTCTCCCTCTCTCAATCTTTCTCTTCTCTCTTTTCTCCCTCTGTGAACTATATGGCAGCTACAGGTGGCCGAGCGGCCATGCGCGCCGTCGAGGGCAGCACTGGGAGGAGGCCGGGGGGTAGGAAGGAAGTGAGGGTGATCAAATTATTTTGATAAAAATTTTGAAGAACCCATGAATCCAATTAGTTTATACCTTTTTTTGGAGATCTAAATTACTATATGATAGTGGAGATTGTTTGCTCTAATTGATCATATTCCTTGTGGTAGTTTGTTGTAGTGATGGTTCTTTAGTTGATTCAAAGTTTAATTTGTTGTTGTGATGATTCTCTAGTTTGATTCAAAGTTAACTTTAGTTGAAATTTTGAGTTGTCAAATGTTTGAACTTGGTCCACAAAACTATAAGGGTATCTTTCCTTAATTTTGAAATAAATTTTCTCTATTGAAATATTAGTAGGATAAATGTTAAAATGGTTACAAATTATAATGTATTGAGAAAGAAAGAGTGAAAGCTAAAATGGTGAAGTCCTCATCTTAATTGTAAAAGAGACGAAAGCTTTTCAAGTTGTGAGTTGAGAATGTAATCAAATTAGTAAGTAAATAGATTAAATTATGCGGAATCATCACGAAATCGAGAAGAAATTAGATGGAACAAGTTGAAATGAAGGCACAAATGTCTGCACGTATTCTTACTGAAATTGAATCCGAAATTGACATATATAGTCTTTCTTAATTAATACTTGATCATTCTCAAAGCTGCGTAATTGTGACATATAGAACAAGAATTGTTAGGTTGAGTTGAAATCTTTATTACCAATATAGAATAATGACTTATTATTTAAATTGAAGCAATGGTTCCATAACAATGATATTTGCATAAGATAATCCCAATTATATATTGTAATTAGGTTTCTGATCATAAGGATATATCTTGATGTAAGCATATAAATTCATATCTCATAACCATGAGGTATTTACTTGAATATAAAGTGACAGAGAAGAAAGAAAGTCTACCATAGACATAAATAAAGAGGGAGAAAACTTGAATTTAAGTATGAAAAAACCCTTGAATAATATTCTTATTAACTATCACATTTAACTTGTCCTTCATGTATGTCCTATGTTGCACACAGAATATCTAGTTGTATTGCGTAGGGTATATGAACTGTGTGTGTAGGAATGGGATATAGATAAGTAACAGTAAGCTAACTTTAACACTATTAGTAACAGTCGATTCTTGCCTATACTTTTCATATTATAATCAAATATCCTAACATCTTCATCTTATTGTAACGCCCCTATCCGGAGGGTACGGAGGCGTTACTGCGACGTACATACGCAGGTCGGAAGTACCCTCACGTATATACGCTAAGCAACAATACGTGCAAGTGAAAGAGTACGGAAGCACGTGGCAATATACATTCCAATATAAAGATTACAAAATCATCACAGAGCGTGATATACTGATACATGTACATTATATCACAGCCAGATGCAAAAGTAAAATTACAATTTGTACAACAAAAGTGCTCACGGGCTGAGAGGAAGTTCCCCGAGCTAGCAGAAGGATTCAGGAACGGAAGGAGTTAGGACAAATCAGCTTGTTCCGAGAAATAGGCTTGATCTTCAGTGGAGGGCTCCACTTCAATCCACGCTTCAGAACATGAACATACAAATTCAAGGGAGTCAGGACCTCCCAAACAAATGATCAGGTTACAGCCGAGTGGCATAAGAGATAAGAATAGGAAAGTTGATGTAGTATCACGAATAATCAGCCAGCAAGTAAAGGAAGCATAACGAGTTAAAGTTAGGAAGACATTGCACTAGCTTAGGCTACGACCTCATGAGACTAGTACCTCGAGGGAATAATCCAAACAAGGAAGCCCTCATCTATATACCTTTATCTCATGTCACCGTAATCCAAGCGCATAAAACGGATCCACAGTTGACGTCTTTTATTATTATTACTTGTCTTACTCTGATGTCTAGCTATGTGAACTAGCGTCCCAACACACATAGATCCACATCCGAGTAAGCAAGGTTGTTATTGGAAACTAGCGGGGGTATCAACGAACAATGTTTACAGTGGGTCCCATGCTTGCCCGGGACCACGGTCCATGACGTTCCGTTACTGGTGCTCGGAACCAGCCGCAAGGCGTACATGAGGGTCTTATGGAATGCCCTTATCAAGATGGTACCAGGAATGAGGGAGCCAGTACTCCCCTCGGTCGCCTGGAGGCCCTCAGGTCAGACCGGAAATTTAGTTGCACAACATACCTAGTGCCACTGTAAACACGAACATATATTGACAGCCGCATGTTCCCCCCGACCCGATGTAAGTTGTCTCATTTTATGAGTTATTTAGGTAATTATCCGATTTCGGGAATGAGCAGGAGCAAGTCCGGAATATTATGAAGACAGGAGTATCAGGAGTACAACGTGTACTATCATGTAATTCAAGTTTGTAAAACGAGATGCCCGGTTACTATTCCCGTTATCGTGATAATTAAAAGAGTCAAGTGTGTCATGCCTGGTGTCAAGAGATAGCATGACAAGAGGAGATATTCTTCAAGTGACAAGTCATGTCAAGAGATTGATATTAGTCCAGTGGCAAGTCATGGGTGGAGAGCTATACATAACAGGTATCAGTATAATCATGATAGTGACAAGTGATCTGGCAGGTAATACGTCATAACATAACAATATATATAATACAAGTCCCGCGGATAAGGTTCATATTCAAAGAAGTAATTAACCACAGCAGGCAGCCAAAGTTAGTCGACTAGGGAGAGGCAAGTAGTCGACTTATAAAGGAGTTAGTCGACTATAGAGAAAGGGGTAGTCGACTAATAAGGCTGCGTCTCAAGGGGTCGCGTCTTCAGGAAAAGTTAGTCGACTAGGAAAAAGGGTTAGTCGACTAATAAGGCCGCGTCTCGTAGAGCCGCGTCTTCAGTAATAAGTTAGTCGACTAGGGTCAAGGGAGTGGTCGACTTATAAAGTCGCGTCTTCAGAAATAAGGCCGCGTCTCAAATAAGTTAGTCGACTTGGGACAAGGGTGTAGTCGACTAATAAGGGGTTCAAGTCGACTAATATAGGGATCAAGTCGACTAATACTGGGCAAACAGAGAACAGAACCAACTTTTGAGGGTTGCGTTTGTTGATAAAAATACAAGTATGAAAATAGTTATCCATGTCTTGGCGAGTAGAGTTACTCGCCTAAAATGTTCCTTTGATGCGTCCGACGAAGAAAAGCTCGGCCCCAATCCAAAAGGAGAGTACCGGCCTTAGAGTCTTGCCGATGATGACGAGGAGCACGGCCCCCAATCCAACGGAGGTGACCGGCCTTAAAAGAGAAGGAGGGAGGTTGATGGTGCAAGTATAGTTCAATTTGACAAAAATGGGATTTTGCAAACGATGTTTCGGGGGACGAATCTATAGTTCGTCGGAAAGAGGATGACGAGGAGGTGAAGATGGTATGCTTGGTGGTGGCTACGGTGGTGCAGGTGGTGGTGGAGATGGTGGTGAAGTTTGATGGAGAGGATGGGTTTCTTTGATGTTTCTTGGTGAAAAGAGGTTGAAGAAGATAGTTGTTGGAAATGGAGAAGGAGATGAAGGGGAAGAAGGTGGGAGAGTTGGTAGAGTTATTGGTGGTGAAAAGATGGAGAAAATGGGTTGTGATGGCCAGCCAAGAAGCTTGGGCTGCTGTTTGCTGCTGTGCTCTCTGGAAACAAAGAAGAAGAGAGGAAAAAGAATAAATGAAGGAGAGAGAAGGAGGGAGTGCATATATATATAAAGGGGGGAAAATAATATAATAATGTGCCATCTCCACTTCATGAATGAAGCTTGGCGTTTCCTTTCAAAGAATGTCGCGTCCCCAAGACAATCAAAGCTGCGTCTAGGCAAAAAGGAGCCAAATGCGGAAATCAAGGTTGCGTCCAGTAGAAAACGCAGAAGTTACGTTTAGCAAAAGGACAAAAGTCATAATGACTTGATTGGGATTGATTAGCAGTGCATTAAAGGCAGCATGGAGAGGATCTCTGCATTGAATGCAGAATCCTAGGTTGGTGAAACTCGTGTTTGAAAAAGGAGAGAGAAAATGGGAGAAAGAGGAAAGTGGAATATCTGGATAAAATTCCGGTATCTGGGAAATACACCGGAAATTCCAGAAAAGTCCAAAAATTGAAGCATCTCAAAAAGTCTCCCAAAAATTCTCAAAAATAATAAATATTATTTTAAGATTTTTAGTGAAATCGATTTTCAGAAATTCAATTCCATTTTCAAAATAAAAATCCTGGAATTCACTGTGAACGGTGTCTACACCGGGTAGGCTGGATTTTTGATAAAATCTAAAAATTCTCAAAAAAATCATTTAGATAGAAATCATGATTTTAAGGAATACTGTGAAAGCCGTTTCTAGATTCTCAACTCCGTTTGTAAATTAAAAATCCGAGAGTCGGTCAGCGACACTAGTCGACACCGGTTTTGAAGATTTACAATTAAATTCTGAAATTTTCAAAAAATCATGAAAAATCAAGAATATTATAATATAATATTTGAAACTGAAATCGGTCAAATCTGATTACCAAAAAGGTCAAATCATGCAGTACTGCTATATGAGTAAGGATTTAAATAACAGAAAATAAAATAAAATAAAATAAAATAAAAAATACTCTCCAAAAATCAGGATACATAACTGTGTATGTATACCGAGGATGGGGTCTTACAATCCATCCACCTTATCAAAAAATTTCGTCCTCGAAATTTTGATAATAGGGATGTGAAAGAATAGGGGCAAGGAATTTTACCAACTAAGATGGAAAGAGTTGGGGGTAACATTCACGAATAGTATCCTCTCGTTCCCATGTAGCTTCTCCTGGGGCATGCCTATTCCAAGAGACCAGTACCAATGGTATTGCCCGATTTTTCAATGTTTTGACACTTCTGTCCAGAATGGCTATCGGCCGTTCCTTGTAGGATAGATCTGGTTGTAGTTCTAATTCTGAGTGATCTAGAATGTAACTCTCATCCTTGACATACTTCCTCAACTGTGATACATGGAATACATTATGTACTCCTTCTAAAGATGGCGGCAATGCCAATCGGTAAGCCACATCTCCCACACGATCCAAAATTTCAAATGGGCTGATGTATCTTGGACTAAGTTTTTCGCGAGTACCGAACCGGATTACTCCTTTGGTTGGTGATATCCTTAAAAATACATGATCACCCGTTCTGAATTCCAACGGTCTTCTATTTGTGTCTGCCCAACTCTTTTGTCGGCTCTGTGCTGCCCGGAGATGGTCTCTGATAATTCGGACTTTATCTGTTGTCTGAACTAGAAGGTCTGGTCCCATAAGTCTTCTTTCGCCAACTTCGTCCCAACATATCGGCGACCTACATTTTCTGCCATATAATGCCTCAAATGGTGCCATTTTGATACTAACCTGATAGCTGTTATTATAAGAGAATTCTACCAGATGAATATAGTCTTCCCATGACCCTTTAAATTCTATCATGCAAGCTCGTAACATGTCTTCAAGAATTTGGATAGTTCGTTCAGATTGTCCATCTGTCTGAGGATGATATGAGGTATTGAATTTCAGACGAGTTTCCCAAATTTTCTTGGAGACTTTCCCAGAAATGTGACCGGAATCTCGTGTCTCTATCTGACACGATGCTAACTGGAATTCCATGCAGACGAACGATTTCTTTCATATATTTATCTGCAAGAACTTCTGTTGACTGACCTACTCTGAAAGGTAAAAAGTGAGCTGCCTTTGTGAGGCGGTCAACGATCACCCATACGGCATTGTTACCCTTAGGACTGCGGGGTAGAGCTGTAACAAAATCTATGGTGATATGTTCCCACTTCCATTCGGGTATTGGCAACGGTTGTAGAAGTCCAGCTGTTCTCTGATGTTCTGCCTTTATTTGCTGACAAACCAAGCATTTTGCCACATACTGGGCTATCTCCCTCTTCATGGCATTCCACCAAAAATTCTGCTTCAAGTCTTGATACATTTTATTTCCTCCTGGGTGTATGGAATACGCCGAACTGTGTGCCTCTGCCAAAACTTTCTGCCGAACTTCTCCTTGTGGTACACAAATTCTGTTATCAAAATAAAGTGCACCATCCGAATGAATACAGATATCTGTCCTCAATCCAGCTTCTACTTGAGCCCTGAATTTCTGTAATCTGGGGTCTCCCTTTTGGGCTTCCTTAATTTCACTTATCAGGGTTGGTTGAATCTGGAAGGTCATTAGTTGACCTGACTCATCTGCTCCATGTATTAGCATCAAGTCCAACTTCATGATTTCCCGAAGCAATTCCTTCTGTTGAGTAAGTTGTAATAATACTTTGTTCTCTGGTCTCCTGCTTAATGCATCTGGGACTGTATTGTCCTTACCAGGGTGGTACTGTAAGTCTATGTCATAGTCGGCCATCAATTCAAGCCACCGCCGTTGCCTCATGTTTAATTCTTTCTGTGTGAAGATATACTTAAGGCTCTTATGATCAGTATAGATCAATACTTTGTCCCCCAGAAGGTAGTGTCTCCAGATCTTCAATGCAAATATTACCGCCGCCAGTTCTAAGTCATGGGTTGAATAATTTCTCTCATGTGGTTTCAATTGCCTAGATGCATAAGCTATGACATGACCATGCTGCATTAATACACACCCTAGGCCTTTTCCGGATGCATCACTATATATAACCATCCCTCCTGTTCCCGAGGGAGTCTTCAGGATTGGAGCTGAAATTAGTCTTTTCTTTAATTGCTCAAATGCTGCAGTACATTCTTCTGACCATAGGTACCTTTCCCCTTTTCTGGTGAGCTTTGTTAATGGGGCTGCAATTTTGGAAAAGTCTTGGACAAATCTCCTGTAATACCCGGCTAATCCAATAAAGCTTTTAATTTCTGTTACTGTCCTTGGGATTGGCCAATCTTTTACTGCCTGAATCTTGTTAGGGTCAACTGAAATTCCTCCTTCTGAAACTACATGACCCAAGAAAGCTATACGGTCTAACCAGAACTCACACTTGCTTTCCTTTGCATAAAGTTGCTCCTGCCGGAGAGTCTGTAGTACCATTCTCAAGTGTTCTGCATGCTCTCTGTAGTTCTTAGAATATATCAAGATATCATTGATGAACACCACGACAAACTGGTCCAAATATGGCGAGAAAACTCGGTTCATTAAATCCATGAAGACAGCTGGGGCATTGGTTACTCCGAAGGGCATGACTAGAAATTCGTAATGACCATAGCGAGTTCTAAATGCTGTCTTCGGAATATCTTCTTTCTTCACTTTCAGTTGGTGATAACCCGATTGTAAATCCAACTTTGAAAACACCCGGGCCCCATGAAGCTGATCAAAAAGATCATCAATTCTTGGTAAGGGATACTTATTCTTGATGGTAACCTTGTTTAACTCTCTGTAATCTATACACAATCGCTTACCACCATCTTTCTTGTTGGCCAATAGCACTGGAGCTCCCCACGGTGAAGTACTTGGTCTAATCAATCCCTTGTCAGAATATTCTTGTAACTGCTTCTTTAGAACTTCTAATTCAGTAGGCGCCATTCTGTATGGAGCTTTAGATATTGGGACTGTGCCCGGAATGATATCAATGGAGAACTCAATTACTCTATCGGGTGGAAGTCCTGAGATCTCCTTAAATACTTCTGGAAACTCATCCCAAACTGGTATTCTCTTTTCCTGGATCTCAGCAGTAGTCATCTGTGTTTTTCCCCTGGCAGGCTTATGCTCTCCTTCAAATTGGAACTCAGGCTGAAGCGGTATTCTGAAAATAACTTTCTTGTTTTGACAATCAATGACTGCATGGTATTTGCTTAGCCAAGTCATGCCTAAGATTACGTCGTACCCCTTAGTATCTAGTACGAGCATATCCACTGTTAATGTCCTGTCACACAGTTCCACCGGACAATCTACACAAATTCTGTTAGAGATGACTACCCCATTACCGGTACTAATCTCCCACTGGTGGTCTAAATATTCAACAGGTATAGAGTGCAAAGCAGTGAAACTATCTGATATGTAACAATGAGAAGCGCCAGAATCAAAGAGGGCTAAAACAGGTTTAGAGTGCACCATAATCTTACTTGTTACCACCTCTCCAGAAGTTTGGGCCTCTTCCGCCGTCAAGTTGTAGGCTCGTCCTCTTCCACGACCCGCTGTTGTTCTTCCTCCTCTTGGAGCTGGGCGAAAAACCCGTTGTTGTGGAGAGAGAGGGGCCCTTCCGACCATCGGCCCTGGGTTCCTCTGACCAATAGGAGCAGGAAGTGCTGGTAGGGTTCGGTTCATCACCCCTGTTCTCTTATGGGGACAGCCTTCTATTGTGTGATCACCAGACCCACATATCAGGCATAATCCATTGGCCCTACGGCACTCCTGACGTGTGTGGCCTGTCCTCTGGCAATAATCACATATAGGAAGTGGTCGAGTTATCTGAAGAGGGGCGGATCGAAATGGTCTTCTAACTATTGGGGCTTTTGCAGCCCTGACTGGACCTCCTCTGCCCAGTTGTTGAAATGGCCTCTTCATGGCCTGACTCCTCCTCTGATCAAGGTTCTTTTTCTCCAATCCTCGTTCCACCTCTCGAGCTACAGTGAGGACCTGGGAATATATTTTCAGCTGTTGGGGAATCAAAAGGACTTGAATATCCATTTGTAAGCCCTGCTGAAATCTGCTTGCCCGTTTCTCCTCATCAGCTATCATATACGGAGCAAAATGACTCAGCCTTAAGAACTCAGTGGCATATTCATCGACAGATCGGTTACATTGTTGAAGTCGGATGAATTGTTCTTCCATCTCCTTCTGAGCAGTGGTAGGGAAGAATCTATCATAAAAGCTTTTAGAGAATTGGTCCCAAGTGATGGGTTTATCCAGTCTCGCTTCTTCAGCTAACCACCAGTTTCTAGCCACATCCTTTAGTTGGATCTTGGCGACCTCCACCTGATCTTCCTCTGGAACCCGTGCTGCCTTCAAGAGATCTGTTGTGTCGATTAGCCACTGCTCGGCATCCAGCGGTCTTTCTCCCCCCGTAAATATTGCCGGCTGCAACCGCCTGAAGTCTGACACGTTGCCTGGCCTCCGTTCTTGAGGAGCTGCTATCAATCCTTGCCGGAGGAGTTCGGTCTGCCTTTGTTGATTCTCCACCATATTCTGGATAACCCTAAGAATATCAGCATTTCCCCCTGTGGGTCCATTCTATGGCTGCCCAGAATTGTTACGTCCTGCCCTCCTATCCATATCTATGTTGGTAAAAGATGTCTGAAAAGAGGAGTGAAAGCAGAAGATAGATGGACTTTAGGAATCAAGGGGAGGAATACCAAGAGGAAATGGATAACTTTGTAGTTGGAATGTTTAACCGAAACTCATGCACCCCGACTGCAAATTAAGATCCCAATAATTTGCAATTTGGTTGTACTGTAGGTGTGAGAGCCTTGGCTCTGATACCAACCTGTAACGCCCCTATCCGGAGGGTACGGAGGCGTTACTGCGACATACATACGCAGGTCGGAAGTACCCTCACGTATATACGCTAAGCAACAATACGTGCAAGTGAAAGAGTACGGAAGCACGTGGCAATATACATTCCAACATAAAGATTACAAAGTCATCACAGAGCGTGATATACTGATACATGTACATTATATCACAGCCAGATGCAAAAGTAAAATTATAATTTGTACAACAAAAAGTGCTCACGGGCTGAGAGGAAGTTCCCCGAGCTAGCAGAAGGATTCAGGAACGGAAGGAGTTAGGACAAATCAGCTTGTTCCGAGAAATAGGCTTGATCTTCAGTGGAGGGCCCCACTTCAATCACGCTTCAGAACCTGAACATACAAATTCAAGGGAGTCAGGACCTCCCAAACAAATGATCAGGTTACAGCCGAGTGGCATAAGAGATAAGAGTAGGAAAGTTGATGTAGTATCACGAATAATCAGCCAGCAAGTAAAGGAAGCATAACGAATTAAAGTTAGGAAGACATTGCACTAGCTTAGGCTACGACCTCATGAGACTAGTACCTCGAGTGAATAATCCAAACAAGGAAGCCCTCATCTATATACCTTTATCTCATGTCACCGTAATCCAAGCGCATAAAACGGATCCACAGTTGACGTCTTTTATTATTATTACTTGTCTTACTCTGATGTCTAGCTATGTGAACTAGCGTCCCAACACACATAGATCCACATCCGAGTAAGCAAGGTTGTTATTGGAAACTAGCGGGGGTATCAACGAACAATGTTTACAGTGGGTCCCATGCTTGCCCGGGACCACGGTCCATGACGTTCCGTTACTGGTGCTCGGAACCAGCCGCAAGGCGTACATGAGGGTCTTATGGAATGCCCTTATCAAGATGGTACCAGGAATGAGGGAGCCAGTACTCCCCTCGGTCGCCTGGAGGCCCTCAGGTCAGACCGGAAATTTAGTTGCACAACATACCTAGTGCCACTGTAAACACGAACATATATTGACAGCCGCATGTTCCCCCCGACCCGATGTAAGTTGTCTCATTTTATGAGTTATTTAGGTAATTATCCGATTTCGGGAATGAGCAGGAGCAAGTCCGGAATATTATGAAGACAGGAGTATCAGGAGTACAACGTGTACTATCATGTAATTCAAGTTTGTAAAACGAGATGCCCGGTTACTATTCCCGTTATCGTGATAATTAAAAGAGTCAAGTGTGTCATGCCTGGTGTCAAGAGATAGCATGACAAGAGGAGATATTCTTCAAGTGACAAGTCATGTCAAGAGATTGATATTAGTCCAGTGGCAAGTCATGGGTGGAGAGCTATACATAACAGGTATCAGTATAATCATGATAGTGACAAGTGATCTGGCAGGTAATACGTCATAACATAACAATATATATAATACAAGTCCCGCGGATAAGGTTCATATTCAAAGAAGTAATTAACCACAGCAGGCAGCCAAAGTTAGTCGACTAGGGAGAGGCAAGTAGTCGACTTATAAAGGAGTTAGTCGACTATAGAGAAAGGGGTAGTCGACTAATAAGGCTGCGTCTCAAGGGGTCGCGTCTTCAGGAAAAGTTAGTCGACTAGGAAAAAGGGTTAGTCGACTAATAAGGCCGCGTCTCGTAGAGCCGCGTCTTCAGTAATAAGTTAGTCGACTAGGGTCAAGGGAGTGGTCGACTTATAAAGTCGCGTCTTCAGAAATAAGGCCGCGTCTCAAATAAGTTAGTCGACTTGGGACAAGGGTGTAGTCGACTAATAAGGGGTTCAAGTCGACTAATATAGGGATCAAGTCGACTAATACTGGGCAAACAGAGAACAGAACCAACTTTTGAGGGTTGCGTTTGTTGATAAAAATACAAGTATGAAAATAGTTATCCATGTCTTGGCGAGTAGAGTTACTCGCCTAAAATGTTCCTTTGATGCGTCCGACGAAGAAAAGCTCGGCCCCAATCCAAAAGGAGAGTACCGGCCTTAGAGTCTTGCCGATGATGACGAGGAGCACGGCCCCCAATCCAACGGAGGTGACCGGCCTTAAAAGAGAAGGAGGGAGGTTGATGGTGCAAGTATAGTTCAATTTGACAAAAATGGGATTTTGCAAACGATGTTTCGGGGGACGAATCTATAGTTCGTCGGAAAGAGGATGACGAGGAGGTGAAGATGGTATGCTTGGTGGTGGCTACGGTGGTGCAGGTGGTGGTGGAGATGGTGGTGAAGTTTGATGGAGAGGATGGGTTTCTTTGATGTTTCTTGGTGAAAAGAGGTTGAAGAAGATAGTTGTTGGAAATGGAGAAGGAGATGAAGGGGAAGAAGGTGGGAGAGTTGGTAGAGTTATTGGTGGTGAAAAGATGGAGAAAATGGGTTGTGATGGCCAGCCAAGAAGCTTGGGCTGCTGTTTGCTGCTGTGCTCTCTGGAAACAAAGAAGAAGAGAGGAAAAAGAATAAATGAAGGAGAGAGAAGGAGGGAGTGCATATATATATAAAGGGGGGAAAATAATATAATAATGTGCCATCTCCACTTCATGAATGAAGCTTGGCGTTTCCTTTCAAAGAATGTCGCGTCCCCAAGACAATCAAAGCTGCGTCTAGGCAAAAAGGAGCCAAATGCGGAAATCAAGGTTGCGTCCAGTAGAAAACGCAGAAGTTACGTTTAGCAAAAGGACAAAAGTCATAATGACTTGATTGGGATTGATTAGCAGTGCATTAAAGGCAGCATGGAGAGGATCTCTGCATTGAATGCAGAATCCTAGGTTGGTGAAACTCGTGTTTGAAAAAGGAGAGAGAAAATGGGAGAAAGAGGAAAGTGGAATATCTGGATAAAATTCCGGTATCTGGGAAATACACCGGAAATTCCAGAAAAGTCCAAAAATTGAAGCATCTCAAAAAGTCTCCCAAAAATTCTCAAAAATAATAAATATTATTTTAAGATTTTTAGTGAAATCGATTTTCAGAAATTCAATTCCATTTTCAAAATAAAAATCCTGGAATTCACTGTGAACGGTGTCTACACCGGGTAGGCTGGATTTTTGATAAAATCTAAAAATTCTCAAAAAAATCATTTAGATAGAAATCATGATTTTAAGGAATACTGTGAAAGCCGTTTCTAGATTCTCAACTCCGTTTGTAAATTAAAAATCCGAGAGTCGGTCAGCGACACTAGTCGACACCGGTTTTGAAGATTTACAATTAAATTCTGAAAATTTTCAAAAAATCATGAAAAATCAAGAATATTATAATATAATATTTGAAACTGAAATCGGTCAAATCTGATTACCAAAAAGGTCAAATCATGCAGTACTGCTATATGAGTAAGGATTTAAATAACAGAAAATAAATAAAATAAAATAAAATAAAAAATACTCTCCAAAAATCAGGATACATAACTGTGTATGTATACCGAGGATGGGGTCTTACAATCCATCCACCTTATCAAAAAATTTCGTCCTCGAAATTTTGATAATAGGGATGTGAAAGAATAGGGGCAAGGAATTTTACCAACTAAGATGGAAAGAGTTGGGGGTAACATTCACGAATAGTATCCTCTCGTTCCCATGTAGCTTCTCCTGGGGCATGCCTATTCCAAGAGACCAGTACCAATGGTATTGCCCGATTTTTCAATGTTTTGACACTTCTGTCCAGAATGGCTATCGGCCGTTCCTTGTAGGATAGATCTGGTTGTAGTTCTAATTCTGAGTGATCTAGAATGTAACTCTCATCCTTGACATACTTCCTCAACTGTGATACATGGAATACATTATGTACTCCTTCTAAAGATGGCGGCAATGCCAATCGGTAAGCCACATCTCCCACACGATCCAAAATTTCAAATGGGCTGATGTATCTTGGACTAAGTTTTTCGCGAGTACCGAACCGGATTACTCCTTTGGTTGGTGATATCCTTAAAAATACATGATCACCCGTTCTGAATTCCAACGGTCTTCTATTTGTGTCTGCCCAACTCTTTTGTCGGCTCTGTGCTGCCCGGAGATGGTCTCTGATAATTCGGACTTTATCTGTTGTCTGAACTAGAAGGTCTGGTCCCATAAGTCTTCTTTCGCCAACTTCGTCCCAACATATCGGCGACCTACATTTTCTGCCATATAATGCCTCAAATGGTGCCATTTTGATACTAACCTGATAGCTGTTATTATAAGAGAATTCTACCAGATGAATATAGTCTTCCCATGACCCTTTAAATTCTATCATGCAAGCTCGTAACATGTCTTCAAGAATTTGGATAGTTCGTTCAGATTGTCCATCTGTCTGAGGATGATATGAGGTATTGAATTTCAGACGAGTTTCCCAAATTTTCTTGGAGACTTTCCCAGAAATGTGACCGGAATCTCGTGTCTCTATCTGACACGATGCTAACTGGAATTCCATGCAGACGAACGATTTCTTTCATATATTTATCTGCAAGAACTTCTGTTGACTGACCTACTCTGAAAGGTAAAAAGTGAGCTGCCTTTGTGAGGCGGTCAACGATCACCCATACGGCATTGTTACCCTTAGGACTGCGGGGTAGAGCTGTAACAAAATCTATGGTGATATGTTCCCACTTCCATTCGGGTATTGGCAACGGTTGTAGAAGTCCAGCTGTTCTCTGATGTTCTGCCTTTATTTGCTGACAAACCAAGCATTTTGCCACATACTGGGCTATCTCCCTCTTCATGGCATTCCACCAAAAATTCTGCTTCAAGTCTTGATACATTTTATTTCCTCCTGGGTGTATGGAATACGCCGAACTGTGTGCCTCTGCCAAAACTTTCTGCCGAACTTCTCCTTGTGGTACACAAATTCTGTTATCAAAATAAAGTGCACCATCCGAATGAATACAGATATCTGTCCTCAATCCAGCTTCTACTTGAGCCCTGAATTTCTGTAATCTGGGGTCTCCCTTTTGGGCTTCCTTAATTTCACTTATCAGGGTTGGTTGAATCTGGAAGGTCATTAGTTGACCTGACTCATCTGCTCCATGTATTAGCATCAAGTCCAACTTCATGATTTCCCGAAGCAATTCCTTCTGTTGAGTAAGTTGTAATAATACTTTGTTCTCTGGTCTCCTGCTTAATGCATCTGGGACTGTATTGTCCTTACCAGGGTGGTACTGTAAGTCTATGTCATAGTCGGCCATCAATTCAAGCCACCGCCGTTGCCTCATGTTTAATTCTTTCTGTGTGAAGATATACTTAAGGCTCTTATGATCAGTATAGATCAATACTTTGTCCCCCAGAAGGTAGTGTCTCCAGATCTTCAATGCAAATATTACCGCCGCCAGTTCTAAGTCATGGGTTGAATAATTCTCTCATGTGGTTTCAATTGCCTAGATGCATAAGCTATGACATGACCATGCTGCATTAATACACACCCTAGGCCTTTTCCGGATGCATCACTATATATAACCATCCCTCCTGTTCCCGAGGGAGTCTTCAGGATTGGAGCTGAAATTAGTCTTTTCTTTAATTGCTCAAATGCTGCAGTACATTCTTCTGACCATAGGTACCTTTCCCCTTTTCTGGTGAGCTTTGTTAATGGGGCTGCAATTTTGGAAAAGTCTTGGACAAATCTCCTGTAATACCCGGCTAATCCAATAAAGCTTTTAATTTCTGTTACTGTCCTTGGGATTGGCCAATCTTTTACTGCCTGAATCTTGTTAGGGTCAACTGAAATTCCTCCTTCTGAAACTACATGACCCAAGAAAGCTATACGGTCTAACCAGAACTCACACTTGCTTTCCTTTGCATAAAGTTGCTCCTGCCGGAGAGTCTGTAGTACCATTCTCAAGTGTTCTGCATGCTCTCTGTAGTTCTTAGAATATATCAAGATATCATTGATGAACACCACGACAAACTGGTCCAAATATGGCGAGAAAACTCGGTTCATTAAATCCATGAAGACAGCTGGGGCATTGGTTACTCCGAAGGGCATGACTAGAAATTCGTAATGACCATAGCGAGTTCTAAATGCTGTCTTCGGAATATCTTCTTTCTTCACTTTCAGTTGGTGATAACCCGATTGTAAATCCAACTTTGAAAACACCCGGGCCCCATGAAGCTGATCAAAAAGATCATCAATTCTTGGTAAGGGATACTTATTCTTGATGGTAACCTTGTTTAACTCTCTGTAATCTATACACAATCGCTTACCACCATCTTTCTTGTTGGCCAATAGCACTGGAGCTCCCCACGGTGAAGTACTTGGTCTAATCAATCCCTTGTCAGAATATTCTTGTAACTGCTTCTTTAGAACTTCTAATTCAGTAGGCGCCATTCTGTATGGAGCTTTAGATATTGGGACTGTGCCCGGAATGATATCAATGGAGAACTCAATTACTCTATCGGGTGGAAGTCCTGAGATCTCCTTAAATACTTCTGGAAACTCATCCCAAACTGGTATTCTCTTTTCCTGGATCTCAGCAGTAGTCATCTGTGTTTTTTCCCCTGGCAGGCTTATGCTCTCCTTCAAATTGGAACTCAGGCTGAAGCGGTATTCTGAAAATAACTTTCTTGTTTTGACAATCAATGACTGCATGGTATTTGCTTAGCCAAGTCATGCCTAAGATTACGTCGTACCCCTTAGTATCTAGTACGAGCATATCCACTGTTAATGTCCTGTCACACAGTTCCACCGGACAATCTACACAAATTCTGTTAGAGATGACTACCCCATTACCGGTACTAATCTCCCACTGGTGGTCTAAATATTCAACAGGTATAGAGTGCAAAGCAGTGAAACTATCTGATATGTAACAATGAGAAGCGCCAGAATCAAAGAGGGCTAAAACAGGTTTAGAGTGCACCATAATCTTACTTGTTACCACCTCTCCAGAAGTTTGGGCCTCTTCCGCCGTCAAGTTGTAGGCTCGTCCTCTTCCACGACCCGCTGTTGTTCTTCCTCCTCTTGGAGCTGGGCGAAAACCCGTTGTTGTGGAGAGAGAGGGGCCCTTCCGACCATCGGCCCTGGGTTCCTCTGACCAATAGGAGCAGGAAGTGCTGGTAGGGTTCGGTTCATCACCCCTGTTCTCTTATGGGGACAGCCTTCTATTGTGTGATCACCAGACCCACATATCAGGCATAATCCATTGGCCCTACGGCACTCCTGACGTGTGTGGCCTGTCCTCTGGCAATAATCACATATAGGAAGTGGTCGAGTTATCTGAAGAGGGGCGGATCGAAATGGTCTTCTAACTATTGGGGCTTTTGCAGCCCTGACTGGACCTCCTCTGCCCAGTTGTTGAAATGGCCTCTTCATGGCCTGACTCCTCCTCTGATCAAGGTTCTTTTTCTCCAATCCTCGTTCCACCTCTCGAGCTACAGTGAGGACCTGGGAATATATTTTCAGCTGTTGGGGAATCAAAAGGACTTGAATATCCATTTGTAAGCCCTGCTGAAATCTGCTTGCCCGTTTCTCCTCATCAGCTATCATATACGGAGCAAAATGACTCAGCCTTAAGAACTCAGTGGCATATTCATCGACAGATCGGTTACATTGTTGAAGTCGGATGAATTGTTCTTCCATCTCCTTCTGAGCAGTGGTAGGGAAGAATCTATCATAAAAGCTTTTAGAGAATTGGTCCCAAGTGATGGGTTTATCCAGTCTCGCTTCTTCAGCTAACCACCAGTTTCTAGCCACATCCTTTAGTTGGATCTTGGCGACCTCCACCTGATCTTCCTCTGGAACCCGTGCTGCCTTCAAGAGATCTGTTGTGTCGATTAGCCACTGCTCGGCATCCAGCGGTCTTTCTCCCCCCGTAAATATTGCCGGCTGCAACCGCCTGAAGTCTGACACGTTGCCTGGCCTCCGTTCTTGAGGAGCTGCTATCAATCCTTGCCGGAGGAGTTCGGTCTGCCTTTGTTGATTCTCCACCATATTCTGGATAACCCTAAGAATATCAGCATTTCCCCCTGTGGGTCCATTCTATGGCTGCCCAGAATTGTTACGTCCTGCCCTCCTATCCATATCTATGTTGGTAAAAGATGTCTGAAAAGAGGAGTGAAAGCAGAAGATAGATGGACTTTAGGAATCAAGGGGAGGAATACCAAGAGGAAATGGATAACTTTGTAGTTGGAATGTTTAACCGAAACTCATGCACCCCGACTGCAAATTAAGATCCCAATAATTTGCAATTTGGTTGTACTGTAGGTGTGAGAGCCTTGGCTCTGATACCAACCTGTAACGCCCCTATCCGGAGGGTACGGAGGCGTTACTGCGACATACATACGCAGGTCGGAAGTACCCTCACGTATATACGCTAAGCAACAATACGTGCAAGTGAAAGAGTACGGAAGCACGTGGCAATATACATTCCAACATAAAGATTACAAAGTCATCACAGAGCGTGATATACTGATACATGTACATTATATCACAGCCAGATGCAAAAGTAAAATTATAATTTGTACAACAAAAAGTGCTCACGGGCTGAGAGGAAGTTCCCCGAGCTAGCAGAAGGATTCAGGAACGGAAGGAGTTAGGACAAATCAGCTTGTTCCGAGAAATAGGCTTGATCTTCAGTGGAGGGCCCCACTTCAATCACGCTTCAGAACCTGAACATACAAATTCAAGGGAGTCAGGACCTCCCAAACAAATGATCAGGTTACAGCCGAGTGGCATAAGAGATAAGAGTAGGAAAGTTGATGTAGTATCACGAATAATCAGCCAGCAAGTAAAGGAAGCATAACGAATTAAAGTTAGGAAGACATTGCACTAGCTTAGGCTACGACCTCATGAGACTAGTACCTCGAGTGAATAATCCAAACAAGGAAGCCCTCATCTATATACCTTTATCTCATGTCACCGTAATCCAAGCGCATAAAACGGATCCACAGTTGACGTCTTTTATTATAATTACTTGTCTTACTCTGATGTCTAGCTATGTGAACTAGCGTCCCAACACACATAGATCCACATCCGAGTAAGCAAGGTTGTTATTGGAAACTAGTGGGATATCAACGAACAATGTTTACAGTGGGTCCCGTGCTTGCCCGGGACCACGGTCCATGACGTTCCGTTACTGGTGCTCGGAACCAGCCGCAAGGCGTACATGAGGGTCTTATGGAATGCCCTTATCAAGATGGTACCAGGAATGAGGGAGCCAGCACTCCCCTCTGTCGCCTGGAGGCCCTCAGGTCAGACCGGAAATTTAGTTGCACAACATACCTAGTGCCACTGTAAACACGAACATATATTGACAGCCGCATGTTCCCCCCGACCCGATGTAAGTTGTCTCATTTTATGAGTTATTTAGGTAATTATCCGATTTCGGGAATGAGCAGGAGCAAGTCCGGAATATTATGAAGACAGGAGTATCAGGAGTACAACGTGTACTATCATGTAATTCAAGTTTGTAAAACGAGATACCCGGTTACTATTCCCGTTATCGTGATAATTAAAAGAGTCAAGTGCGTCATGCCTGGTGTCAAGAGATAGCATGACAAGAGGAGATATTCTTCAAGTGACAAGTCATGTCAAGAGATTGATATTAGTCCAGTGGCAAGTCATGGGTGGAGAGCTATACATAACAGGTATCAGTATAATCATGATAGTGACAAGTGATCTGGCAGGTAATACGTCATAACATAACAATATATATAATACAAGTCCCGCGGATAAGGTTCATATTCAAAGAAGTAATTAACCACAGCAGACAGCCAAAGTTAGTCGACTAGGGAGAGGCAAGTAGTCGACTTATAAAGGAGTTAGTCGACTATAGAGAAAGGGGTAGTCGACTAATAAGGCTGCGTCTCAAGGGGTCGCGTCTTCAGGAAAAGTTAGTCGACTAGGAAAAAGGGTTAGTCGACTAATAAGGCCGCGTCTCGTAGAGCCGCGTCTTCAGTAATAAGTTAGTCGACTAGGGTCAAGGGAGTGGTCGACTTATAAAGTCGCGTCTTCAGAAATAAGGCCGCGTCTCAAATAAGTTAGTCGACTTGGGACAAGGGTGTAGTCGACTAATAAGGGGTTCAAGTCGACTAATATAGGGATCAAGTCGACTAATACTGGGCAAACAGAGAACAGAACCAACTTTTGAGGGTTGCGTTTGTTGATAAAAATACAAATATGAAAATAGTTATCCATGTCTTGGCGAGTAGAGTTACTCGCCTAAAATGTTCCTTTGATGCGTCCGACGAAGAAAAGCTCGGCCCCAATCCAAAAGGAGGGTACCGGCCTTAGAGTCTTGCCGATGCTGACGAGGAGCACGGCCCCCAATCCAACGGAGGTGACCGGCCTTAAAAGAGAAGGAGGGAGGTTGATGGTGCAAGTATAGTTCAATTTAACAAAAATGGGATTTTGCAAACGATGTTTTGGGGGACGAATCTATAGTTCGTCGGAAAGAGGATGACGAGGAGGTGAAGATGGTATGCTTGGTGGTGGCTACGGTGGTGCAGGTGGTGGTGGAGATGGTGGTGAAGTTTGATGGAGAGGATGGGTTTCTTTGATGTTTCTTGGTGAAAAGAGGTTGAAGAAGATGGTGTAGTTGTTGGAAATGGAGAAGGAGATGAAGGGGAAGAAGGTGGGAGAGTTGGTAGAGTTATTGGTGGTGAAAAGATGGAGAAAATGGGTTGTGATGGCCAGCCAAGAAGCTTGGGCTGCTGTTTGCTGCTGTGCTCTCTGGAAACAAAGAAGAAGAAGAGAGGAAAAAGAATGAATGAAGGAGAGAGAAGGAGGGAGTGCATATATATATAAAAGGGGGAAAATAATATAATAATGTGCCATCTCCACTTCATGAATGAAGCTTGGCGTTTCCTTTCAAAGAATGTCGCGTCCCCAAGACAATCAAAGCTGCGTCTAGGCAAAAAGGATCCAAATGCGGAAATCAAGGTTGCGTCCAGTAGAAAACGCAGAAGTTACGTTTAGCAAAAGGACAAAAGTCATAATGACTTGATTGGGATTGATTAGCAGTGCATTAAAGGCAGCATGGAGAGGATCTCTGCATTGAATGCAGAATTCTAGGTTGGTGAAACTCGCGTTTGAAAAAGGAGAGAGAAAATGGGAGAAAGAGAAAAGTGGAATATCTGGATAAAATTCCGGTATCTGGGAAAAACACCGGAAATTCCAGAAAAGTCCAAAAATTGAAGCATCTCAAAAAGTCTCCCAAAAATTCTCAAAAATAATAAATATTATTTTAAGATTTTTAGTGAAATAAGTTTTTAGAAATTCAATTCCATTTTCAAAATAAAAATCCTGGAATTCACCGTGAACGGTGTCTACACCGGGTAGGCTGGATTTTTGATAAAATCTAAAAATTCTCAAAAAAATCATTTAGATAGAAATCATAATTTTAAGGAATACTGTGAAAGCCGTTTCTAGATTCTCAACTCCGTTTGTAAATTAAAAATCCGAGAGTCGGTCAGCGACACTGGTCGACACCGGTTTTGAAGATTTACAATTAAATTCTGAAAATTTTCAGAAAATCATGAAAAATCAAGAATATTAAAATATAATATTTGAAATTGAAATCGGTCAAATCTGATTACCAAAAAGGTCAAATCATGCAGTACTGCTATATGAGTAAGGATTTAAATAACAGAAAATAAAATAAAATAAAATAAAATAAGAAATACTCTCCAAAAATCAGGATACATAACTGTGTATGTATACCGAGGATGGGGTGTTACACTTATCTTCCTTTATAGCTAAAAATGTAGTTCTCCTACATAAATTTGAAATATCCTAGAAATTCCAATGAAGCATTAGAGAACCAATGAATAATTCCTCAGTCATTTTACGACTTACTTATTTCTAATTCTAATAATTATTGTGTCTCTTTTTATATACAACTTTATCCTAGTTGATTAGTTTGTTATGTAGAGGCAGGAATACTTAAATTATGAATTTCTCACCTGAAATCGTTGATTCACACACATGGGCATACGCAAGGGAGAGCGATGTATAAACAAATTAAGGTTGAATTTTGATACTATGGACCAAATTTATGTTAACTTCATACATAGTTAAAGGTTTAAATAAATATGTATAGACACTAAAATAACTCATCATCATTTCTCATAGTAAATGAATCTTGTAGAATTGGTAAACTCATAGCCTGCATATCTCAAAAGAATAAGATACTACCAAGATTCTTATCCAGTATGAGAGGAATAATGATTTATTCATTATTTGTTTTGTGTTTTGCTTAACTCTAATCTTAATAATTATTTGGTCTATTAGGTATATCAATTTATCCTACCTTTCATGAAAAGACAAGATTATTCAAACCATGAATTGCTTATTTGAATCTATTGTTAACGTGCATAAATACATAATTAAGCAAGGGTAAGGTGCCAAATTTAAAAATTTAAATATTAACAATAACCCTAATTTTACTAAATTTTCTACTTGATCATAAGTTTACGCTAGACCTGAGTACTCCTCTCTATCCTTCATTTTTTTATATGACAGTTATTTTATGCATCTCTTGGTACATAATTCTTTGCTTTCCATTAAGGACTTGATACCTTTATTTGTCCACTTCAATAATTTTATCAAGCTTAGTAATAACCAAATTGAAGCTTTGGTCTTTGTATAACTATTAAGAGCATCAAACTTCCTTTGGCTTTACAATGAGAATCATGTATTCTAAGTATTGATATCATCTCATCTTATTTAGTCTTTCTGAAACAATTAGATTTTCAATTCCTTCAAACGATCTGATGATTCAATTATTCAGATTGGTGAACTCCATTTAATTAAACTTGATTCTTTTCTCTTAGCACTTTTTCCTCGTAATGGTAGTAAGCACAATAATTACTTCGACACTTCAAGCTTAATTACTTTAAGTGCTGGGTTAGTGAACTATAACTCTTATATTAATTAAGTTTGAAAAATATACAGAATTGGACTTGATCTTAGATATAAGTAATTGCTACCGATGACCACCAAGACATGATGATGGCAAGATATAAATCAAATAATGAATTTGATGATCGATCTGGACATAATGCATAACAGACTCACAGAGATCGAAGAACAGTTTAATTCTTGACAAGTTAAGAATTTATTTTGGAACTTGAGAATTGAGTTGCAATGCATGGATTGAACTTAAACTAATGAGTAAAGTACCTTTGACCATAAGCAATAATCTTGATAAAATAAAATGGGGAATATTATTCAAGTATTACATATTGGATTGTCTATATAGGTATAGTCAACTGTTATGCTAAAACTAAGGAAATGACTTGGTAAATTAGTAAAGTCCATTAACCAAATATCGAATATGTGAAATGAGAAATATAACTAATTATAAGACCTAACCGTATAATTAAATAATGAGTGTTGAGGATATTAATAATTGTTTGATGTATTGTTGAATGATTAATATAAAATGGATGGCATGTGTGTTTGAAAATGTGTAAGCACCAAGTAATTGTATGAATTTGATTGCGTGTGTCATATTAGAGATATATATACTAGATGTGTGTGTTTGTGCGCGCGCGTGCGCGCATTTGTTCAAAATAAAAGTGATAAGCTGAAAGATCAAACTATAACAATTGGTTAATATTTTTTATTTCTGATATATTGATTGTTATTTGTGTGTATGTGTAACATATATATTGCATTAATGCATCTTAGAGGAAAGAGCCAGGCGGGAGCCGGTAGGAGAGGGAAGACGGTATTATTGCTATACTAGTATGTGTGTGTGTGTGTGTAACGAAGGAAGGAGCCGGGCAGGAGCCGGTAGGAAGGGGAAGACGGTGTTATATTGATATATATATATATATATATATATATATATATATATATATATATATATATATATATATATATATATATATATATATATATATATATAAATATATATATATATATAAATGTTATATAATGGAGGAAGGGGTCAAGCGGGAGCCAATAGGAGGGGGAAGATGGTGTTATATGTGTGTGTGTGTGTGTGTGTGTGTGTGTATCTGTGTGTGTGTGTGTGTGTGTGTGTACACACACACACACATATATATGTATATATATAGGTATATATATATGTATGTGTGTGTGTATGTATATATATATATATATATATATATATATATATATATATATATATATATATATGTATGTATGTATGTATGTATATGTGTGTGTGTGTGTGTGTGTGTGAGTGTGTGTGTGTGTATGTGTGTGTGTGTATGTATATGTGTGTGTATCTATCTTATGAAGGGGCCGGGCGGGAGTTGGTAGGAGGGAGAAGACAGAAAATCTCACACTTCATTTGTGAATGTATATGCATATGCAAAATGTATGATATGTATCTTACTAAGTATGATATGAGAATGTTGTGAAGTGTGATATGATTATATGATATACAAGTATATTTTGTGATATATGCATTATCTAGATGCATAAAGTATATTACAATTTTAGTTATTGTGACTAGTGTACCTCCGTGCATTGTATATGAGATACACGTGTGCTATGTGTTGTGAATACAAGATGAACTCAATAACAAACTATAAATAGTTGAGAAAATATATTGCTGAACTTATAAACCTTACAATATAGGGATGAAAACTTAAGAAAGTTAAAGAGAATCAATGATCGAAAGAGTCATGCCGTTCTGCAGACTATGGGGATAGTTGTGTGAATTGTTTATTATGATATGTTATTATTCCTCGTTTCTCTCATTCATCCATACTTACTCTTATTACTTGAATAAATCATGCCTCTTATTGAAATTACATATCATTCTGTGATTCTCTTCTGACTCTACTCATTGAGCCGTTGAGCTTACCCTCTTTCAAATCGATGCTTTTCAGGTTGCACCGAAGCTCAAGCATGAATTAGACCGGCAAGAAATTTTTATTATAGATATGCATGATTTTGATGATAGACTGCGATTCATCTCGTAAAATTTTCCATGTATCGGTGTTTGTAATTATTGCTATTAGTTTGATAAATATTCTATATGCATATGAGAACAATACCTTGCTAATTGTCATTAGTAGAGTACTTGTTCTTAGTGGTAATAAGGAACTTGATGACTTATTTCTCTTTCTGATGATTATCTATGTTAAGATAGATGTTTTGAGATAGTTGGATTGTGTATCCATATAAGTAGGTGATGTCAAGCCGAAATTAACTGTGGTTGTGAGATGATACTATTTGATGGTTGAACTTGGTGGCAGGATCTTATTTGATGATAAATAAACTGTTATTGGCCGAAAATGATATATTTATATCTTCTGTATTTGGGAAGAGTAGTATATACAGAGGATATGCTGCCGAAATTTTTCAAGAATTTGGATAAGATCGGAATAATTTGCTGATTAATATGACTTATTATGTTAATTGAGGATATCAGAAACTGAGACCATTATAAAACCGACAGACGGCGATGATGGCGACGGCGAAAGGGAGAGAGAATGTAGTGAGGGGAAGGGGAGAGAGGGGAGAGGGGAAAGGAAAGCTAGAGAGGGGGAAGAGGGGAGACAGAGAGAGGAAAGGGAAGAGAAGGGAGGCAGAGAGCCAGAGAGGGGAGGAGGAAGAGGGAGCTGGCTGGCGGTGGATCAGAGCAAGGGAGGGAGAGGCAGAGAGAGGAAAGACGGACAGACAGACAGACACAATTTGTGAAGGAGTCATGGGAGAAAACCTCTATTCAGTCAGTTTTGATAAAAAATAATTCACTAAAAAATATAATATATTAATATTTAAACATTTAAAATGCAAATCTAATATAACTGAACACACACTTGAACTAGGCCTCTCTCCAGGCTGAGAGGTGTTACATACACACATATACATACATACATATATATATACACACACACACACATACTGAGAGGTGTTACACACACACACATAGACACACACACACATATGTATATGTACACACACACACACACACATATATCTATATGTCTATATGTGTGTGTGTGTGTGCATACACACACACGCACGTGTGTGTGTAGAGAGATTTTGCTACATCCACCTACTTTCTTTTATAATTAGAAAAAAAACTCAGCTTCATAATTTTGTTTTCTATAGTCTCATCCACGTCAGCATAAGCTGATTCATTCCAACCACCGCTTCTTTCTATATTTTTATTTCCTCTTTTACTCTTTCCCATCATTCTCAATGTTGCTCTCCCCTCAACCTTGACCCCGACGCAGAGTTATTTGAGGGTCGACTTGCGCGGTCAGGTGATTGTAGGGGTTGGAAGGGGGCGGGAGTCCCCCCTCCTCGGGTCGGGGGCAGAGCCTTTAGAATTTTTTTTGGGATCGACTTTTTGCAGATCGAATTTTTGCTCGTACTCGCAATGAGTTTTGTTTGTGTTTAAATTTGAAAAGCATTAGGAATTATTCAACGATGCTGATATGGGGATTACGATTCATGATCACAGTCCTCTGTGAGCATTGACTCAGAAATAGAACATTTTGTGACTACAGTCATGGTGTCAGAGTCCTCAAAAATTCTAACATAGGATATTTTTGTGAATATTGTGATAATGGTCACAATCCTAATAAAGAGGACTACAATCATGATCGCAATCCTATAACGACTCGAAAAGATGACATTTTTGTGAGGATTACGACAAAATGTCTGCGATCATGGTCGCAGTTGTCATAAATAGTGCATTTTGTGAGGACTGCAGTCATAGTCGCAGTCTTCAGAAATTAGACATTTTTGTGAGGACTGCGATCATAGTCGCAGTCCTCTATACTGTAATCATTTTATGAGGACTGCGATCATAGTCACAGAAATAAGACATTTTCGAAGCTATCCGTTTTTTTTAAGCGATTACTTAGGGGCATTTTCTTCTTTCTCCGCTGATGAACGCTTCAGCGCTTGACACGTGGACGCACATCCTTACTTTAAAAAAATAGTTGGCTAAAGCGAATAAAATTTTGCGACTAGTTTTTTTTAATTACGATTTGACAAAGGGGGTGTAACGTGTGTGTGGTGTGCTGTGTGTGTGAATGTATGTGTGTATATGTATATATGTATGTGTGTATGTGTGTGTACAAATGTATACTTGTATTTATCATTTCTCATCGTATATTAAAATATGCTTAAAGCTGAAGTATAATTAATTGTTCACTAACTAAGAAATAAAAATGTTACCTCTAATTATTTTTATATTCACATAATCGAATAATTAAAATTTTAATTTAGTATTAAATAATCTGGGTATTACACATCCCTTTTCATCACGGCTCCAGACCCGATTACCCGAGTAGACCTGATTATCCACTAAGTTGTTCATTTCAAATTTCTCATAAGTTATTGATTCAAAATACTCACAAACATTAAGGATTAGATGCATATTATTCCAGTGACACACTTTCAAATGGTTAAATTTATCAAAAATTCCTACTAGCTAACAACAAACATAAGTTAAAAAATTACTAGTCTAACAAATATCCTACAAAAAATATTTAATTCTAAGTCATATTATTAATCAAATCGTTCGGGTTTTGAATTTTTGATTGAGTATGGGACAAGTAGAATCAGATTTAACCCATTTACTAATAAGATAATTGGGTACGGGTCCGATTTAAGTTAGCGAGTATAGAAATGTAATCAAACTCGTTGCAATCTGATCTGATTCGAGTTATGTACGGATCAAAATCCGACCCATTGACAGGCCTACACTTGACCCATAACAAAAAATTCGCATGAGTGTGACCCGCGATGATGTAAAGTATTAAGTGCGGTAGTCTACCTATGGTCACCCAGCCATGTGGCGCATGCATTTTTTTGTTTATTTAATAAAAATGAGTGGTACTATTATTTTCATATATACCAATTCTTTTTCTTGGTTCTTTTCTATGTGAGAGCAAACATTTCATGTAAGATGAATGAGATTACGGGGGCTATTTACAATATGTCTTGGGTATTAAAAATAAAGCAGGGTACCACATTACTTTTCCCTTAACACAGAAAACATTCGTTTGTCCGTGAACAGAGTATCAGACCCCATTTGAAAAGGAGAAGCTTTTCCATGTCCAATGGCTCCACTGTCTCCTCCATTCCGCTATTGACAATACGGCGTCATATACTTCCAAAACAACTCTTTCCCTTTCCGGAAAGTCCTCTTTTCTTCCAAATTTACGAATCTATCCATCTTCTTTCTCACCTCAATGTCCCCAACTTCACCTCATCTCTATATAAGTAGTACTCCACTGCTTTGTTCCTTCTCAAATCAAATACTTGAGCTCATCCCCATCAACTTACAACTGAGTTAATTACTTCATTGCTTAATTCGCCTTCCCGATGGCTAGAATGATGGCGCCACTCACAGTTGGCCGGGTGATCGGAGATGTGCTGGATTCTTTCAGCCCAAGTGTGAGAATGGACGTTGTTTACAGCTCCAACAAGCAGGTCTACAATGGCCATGAGCTCATGCCTGCTGCTGTATGCACGAAGCCTCGGGTGGAGATTGGTGGTGAAGATATGAGGGCTTGTTACACTTTGGTAACACAATATAATTAAGCGTGCATGCAGTAGTACTACTAGCTAGCACTTTCTTGCTAATTAGAAAATCATTACTCCTTCATATGACCAAGTGCATTCTCTCTCTACAGATCATGACAGACCCTGATGCTCCGAGTCCTAGCGATCCGAGGTTAAGGGAACATCTCCACTGGTCTGTATGAGCAAAATTTATATGAGCAGATCATGCCTTTCTTGATGATTGATTCGTTCTCGTTCTAATTAATTTGCATGTATAATCAATGTGTTTCAGGCTTGTCACTGACATTCCCGGCACTACTAATGCGTCGTTTGGTGAGTAGTACTGAAATTCGGCAGACTGCATTTGATGCTTTATTCTTTCGTAAATTACTTTCCGCATCTTATTCATTAAGACTTCTATTTGTCAAATTTTGCATCCAATTTACAAAAATGGGAAAACACGGAAAGTGTATATAATCTGGTTTTTCACATGATTTTTCTGCAGAAATTTTGTTCACAAATATTTGTGCATTTGTAATGCGTGTATGTACTAGAAACTTACATGCATATTCCTGCCGTAATTAGCAAAAATGTGTATTTTCACATCTTGCAACATTTATTAATTATACCAACAAGCCAAAAAGAAATAGAAATACAACTTAACATGAATTAAACTCAAATTGCATCGTAATATCAATTAGAATGTCTGATCTGCTACGTTAAAATTAAATTAGAATCAACATAATTTCATCAAAAGATAAACAAATCCCACAAAGCACGGAATGACTATTGGAAGTGTATAGTGGAGACTAGTGTTACTTTGAAAAATAAGAAAATGAGAGAGGTTTGGTCGAGTCAGGAGAGGTGTAATTCCTGTTAAAAATAAGTAATTTTACCAAAGGTCAATGGAAGATATTGGTACTGGATAATGTTCCTGATCATAAGAAACTTAACTTGCTGGTTCCTCGACCTGCAGGAGATTGAGATTAGACAGCACAAGTTCATGCAATATTTCTAGCTATTTAAATTACGAGGTTCATTGTTGATGAAAATGATCCTAAAGTTTGTGCTTAAATATTTCCACACTAAAACTCATAGTATGAATTAGGTAATGAATTTTTTAGAGACATATGAAGGTGATCTTTGTTCAGGCACTGTCTCTTATCAGCGGCCAACTTCAGACTTGGTACATGCTTTAATGCCTAGTGCAGCACTTGGCTCACAGTCAATATTTCCAGTAATTTATATAATTTCTTAACTTTCCTTTTTTCAGTGATGGCGATATATATGTCCTAACTAGCATCATATGAGACCCTGAATTTACTCGATGATTTAAATTTAAGTTAAAAATAAACGCACTGAATTAAGAGTACCCCTCAATCCAATATACCAATACCAACATCTAGTTTTTTCCACTTCCCCTCACATCAGTTCCTGCAGTGACTAAAGCATAAACATGAATGAAAAATATTTTTGATGAATTGAACTTCAGAAAGCATGCCTAATTGTAGATAACATGAAAATTAACCAGATTTACATAATTCTCCTCTTTTAATTTGTACTAAAATTTGAATATGCAGGCAGAGAAGTGATCAGCTATGAGGCCCCAAAGCCTGTCATTGGCATCCACCGCTACGTGTTCATCCTCTTCAGGCAGAAAGCGCGAGACACCGTTCACACCCCTCCTCCGTCCAGAGACTGCTTCAACACCCGCAAGTTTGCGGAGGAGCATGGCCTCGGCCTCCCTGTGGCCGCAGTGTTCTTCAACTGTCAACGAGAAACAGCTTGCAGGAGACGCTGAACTGAATCAAACTGCAGTATATAGCCAGCCTATAGCCAAGTATCTAGTGCACACCATAACTTTAGGGTTTCTGGTTCTCGATTGGGTGTTTGCAAATTGCAATTGGGTGTTTGCAAATTGCAATGCACTACTTTGGATCATGCAGCAATGGGGCGACACGTGTGGAATCAGAAATTGTACGAAGCCAGTCCATGAGAGGCCTAAAATCTGTGGGAAAGGAAAAAGTTTCATTATTAACTACAGAAATGTACTACGTTGCTCTTGTTTGTCTGTACTTGGTGTCTTTTTGCAATGAAATTTAGTATTTTTGTTCCCAGCTTTCGGTGAGCCTGTATTGTATCACAAGAATGGTTGTTTGGACGTTTTCTTTTCCAATGATAAGAAGAGGAGAATCCCAGCTTCTTTGCGAGATTAATAATTGAAAAAAGCCAAGAAGAAAGATTGCAGTGATCACTTTCTGATCCATCTAGAATCATGACAAGCGTCTATCGAGCCTCCAAGGGATGCGCGATACGTGGTCATTTTCAGAACATTTGATTTAGAGTCTCTATCCAATTCAAACTTCAAGCAGGTAGGGTAATTAGAAGTAGAGATAAAACTGATTGAAAAAGATCTCAATCTTTAAGCCTAATCATCATCCAAACGAGGCAGTTACCCTTTGGAGACAATTCGTCCTTATCTACAACAAGGCACAAACCACAAGATAAAGACACTCTCCCCTATCTCGATTCGAACCAGGACGTTCAACTCAACCGCTATCAAGATGAGAAATTTAAGTATTCAAACTGAGCAGAACTCCTCAGCCTTATCTTGTTGATATAACATGTATAAATAGGAGATCTCTCCCAAAGTGAAAGGGGCAGGCCACTGAATCTAGAAACCCCAACACACTAGGAAGCCCATTTGTAACCTATAGTGGAATTCTCCTCTCTCTTCGTGACTTTTCCCCTTCGGGTTTTCAAGTAATTTCTGTGTCTTTGCGCTTGCTTTCTGTGATTTGATTTCACTATCCCTCTTCATTATTTTGGTGTGTAGATTGATTCTTTAGGAATTTACCCACTGCATTTGGTACTTTCATTGAGATGCTTAAGACCATACTTATCACGCTTCATTTCCCCAAAAACACTGGAGCGAAAACCCGACACGAGTCGGCGACATTTATACGCAAGAAAAATACCTCACGTATATGCGCTTAGCCTTAAGTAACCCAAAACATGGTATAAATCTAAACTATAATAAATCATGATCACTGCAATAACACATAGAAATGTCCACACATGATAATTAATAAGGAATGAAATAATAACACATATAAATGTCCACACATGATAATGAATAAGGAATGAAATAAGAAGAGTTTGATATATTGGAATCAAAAAATAATCGCAGGAATAAAGTAAGGCAAAAGGGATAAGAATACCAGAATCAGGTAGATAGAACTCTATACTCCTCGCAATATGCACGGGCTCATCGAACACCTGATCAATGAAGTAAAGCATATCCAATCTAGACGTGCAAATCCAGAATCGTCAGAAAGTGACCCAATGAGCGTGTAAGAAAAGAGAAAAGTGCTTGTGCATATAAACAGTGTGTACATAATAATAATATGATAAACTACAACAGAAGAAGATAACTGAAGAACATGATAAACTAATAAATGAAAAATAACTGAATAACATGATAAACTAATAAATGAAAGATAACTGAATAACAATAACATGAATAAGTCTGCAGATAAAAGATAACTAATACAACTGTAAATAAAAATTGATGTCAAGATGTGTAACCTAACATATGTCACTAGTTTGGTTGGTTATTGTTAACCTAACTAAAGTAGTACTTAACTGTATCCCATATCACAACCGTTTTCCTACATATCAAATAAAGTTATCGTTATTGTAAATACCTGCCAATGTAGTGCATGTGTTTTGAAAGGGTAATATGCATGCCGGTACCATAGTCTAACACCCCGACACTGAACCAGGACAAGTCGCAAGGTTGTAGTAACTGAAGACCACAGTCCCACACGGAAAGACAACTAGTGTGGCGCCGTAATACGGACATAAACCTGACAACTGACAACTAAATAGGTAGCCAGTACTACCTTGGTTCCCCATGGTGGAACCCACAACTCGGTATACCATAATAAATCCTTCCAAAATACGCGACATGCATTATCAGGCAATTACCCCTTTTCTCTAGGTTATGATATCTTTTATTAACAAGTAATGATATAAGTTATTATTAAGGTGGAACAGTGACCGGATATCTCCAACAACTGCTGATGTCAATACTAGCTGATAATCTGACAACTGATAACTGATCGCTGACAACTAGTAACTGACATCTGATAAAAAAAGTTGGAGATATAAAGTCATTAACACAATAGTACACTAATCATTGATAACTGAAACTAATATCTGACAACTACTATAAACTCTGATGTACAAGATTACCGATATCAACTAAATCTCTATCTCAATAACTTAATCTCTATTAACTGAATAATGACAATAACTAGGTATCAATCATGAAATACTGAAAATCCTCAAGCTCAATTAAATCAACAGATACTGAATCATAATTAAGGAGTAGAACATCCTCAAATAACATATAATCTAAAATAGTCTACATCTGATACTCAACATCAATAAAATATCATATATACTCGAATGATATAAAATAAATCACAAATACTCACAACTATAAATCTAGGTAGGTCAATCCCATCTTAATGCAGATCAAGCTTCGATATAAAGAACGTAAATCCCAGGTCAACTCCAACTCAAGATCAATCCAAATTACGGTCCAACTTTCTTCACAACTAAATTTGAATCCAGAATAATAAATAACTAGTAAGAACTAACAAGAATACTAATATCTTAGTGCCAAAACATCGAGACCAAAAATATTAAACATCAAATTATATCTGATACATTATGTGTGGTATCTCTAAACTACCTCATATCGGTATGGCAATGTCATATCTATCTGTCCTCAAATACGAACTAATTCAGCCAATCAATTTGTATTCTAAAATTTGTCACAACTAGGTCAACCAATCAATAGATCAAATCAAGTCACTGTCTAAGATCTACCAATACTAAGTCTAAGCCAACAATGATGAACTACTAACATATGAAATGACGCTGATAAACACTCAGATCAACTAAATAAATAATGTGAACAATCATTGATGTCTCACAAAGTGATACAAGTAATCACACTAGTAAAATATATCAAATAGTCACATGAAATGATAAAAGTAAAACACAAATACCTATTGACAATGATGAATAAGAAAATAAGACAAAAGCAAACAATCACATGAAATGACGCGGTTTTAGAACCGAATCGCCGTCTGGTCTCTACTGTATGAACCGGTATGAATCTTCAGATCATCTCATGGATCGATTTTGGAATCGTCAATATACCGGATCCACAGTAAACACCAATCAGAATTACCTGTTACTGAGTTCAGATCACATGAACGAGTCTATAATCACTGTAACACCCAACCAAACACATAGAGAGGAAGGAAAATCAATACACAGATATAACTAACACACACATTAACAATATACATTAACTACACATATATAATTATACACACCCACATAAATATATATACTAACATACACATTAATCATACATACATACATACATACATACATACATATATATATATATATATATATATATATATATATATATATATATATATATATATATATATATATATATATATATATATATATATATATATATATATATATATATATATATTAACATCCATGCATGCAAAATTATAAAGAGAGAGGGGAAAACAATTCACGCAGCATGGGGGAGGGCTCCGGCGATGCGGTTGCTCGCCGGCGAAGACGGACACCGCAGAGAGGCACGATGGACTGCTGGAGTGCCCACGGAGGAGTTCAGTTTGCCACGGAGCATCCCAGAGTTCGCCGAAGTGGTGCTCAGCCGGCCTGCAAATCAGAGGGGAGTATGTTGGTTGTGCCATGTGCATGAATAGGGGCCCAGCCTAGCTGCCAAGAGCAGGGGAAAGGCAGCCATGGGGCACTATCGTGGAAGGTGCTTTGCTGCGTGGGTGTGGGGCGACCATGTCTCACGGTAAAGATGGTGCACCCAGAGCGATGAGTTCGGGGCTGAGCGTAGGTTGGGAGATGGCTGTGAAGGGGGCGTGTGGGTGTATAGTGGAGGAGCCCCTGCGGCCTAGGAGTGGAGGGTTGCGTGCACGCCTGCTGCTATAGAGCAGGCTTGGCTTGGATGCATGGAAGGGTCTGAGGTGTTGTTGTGGTGTGCGGGTGCTGTGGGAGATGCGGCCTGGAGATCGTGGGATCATGGCTCCGGCGTGGTCTGGGAAGGGCGGGTGCTCTGTCGTGGCTTAGCAGATGGAGGAGGGGGAATGGAGAAGTCGGCTGTGAGGAGAAGATATCGAGATTAGGTTTTTAATTATTAGGGTTAGGGTAAAATTAGGATTATATATAGGGAGAAAGAGATATAGGGTTATTGGTGATGGGTTTGGGTCTCAATGGGTTTAGATAATAGGTTACGGGTATGAATTAACGAGTAATAGGATTATGAGCTAATGGGTAATTGGTATAGGTCAGAAGGGTAATAGGTAATGAGATAAGGGTTTGGGTCTAGGAATAAAAGAATACAATGAATATCAATACAAATAATAATAATCCTAATATTAACAAGAACTTAGTTAACCATAATATTAATAATAACAATATCAATTACATTGCATAATAATTATAATAATAAATAGTAATAATAATAAACACTAATAACAATAATTAATAATACTAATATTGATTAGAATAACTATAGCAATAGTAATAATAATAATACTAATATTAATTAAGAATAATAATAATAACAATGATAATAGAAATGATAATTAACAACTACCACTACCACTAATATTTATACTAATATTAAAATAAATAAATAAAATATTAATGGCACTAATAATAATGTTCATAAATAATAATAATCATAGTAATAGCAAAAATACTAGTTAGTAATTAAAATGCTAATAAGTAATAATGCTAAATATAAAAAGCCAAATACCGTTTACTATCTTAAAATAATTTGTACATTTAACATTAATAATAATCACAAGAAGAAGCAATAAATTAAGTTAATTAATAATAATAATAAAATAATCAGTAAAGCAAAATAAATACTACAGTAAAATAAAAATACAGTATTACTAACCAGGGATATTATAATACTCTTGAGATCTCTCCATCAACACCTTAACCCTTCCACAAAAACCCTCGCACAACAGTCATCGCACACAGGAGCGACATCCGACACGACGTCAACGCTCCTGACGAATTCGATCCATCGGCTCTCTCTCACGGATAACTCATCCAGATGGTAATCGACCTACGATAACGGCTGGACGAACACCGAGCGAAGGTTGAATTAGAGTTAGTCGCCATCCATCGCGACACCACAAAGCGTGAGCGTGAGGTGGTAACACAGGTACTCATTAGCTGCTCACGTAGATAAAGGTTCTGCGATAGGCGCAACAGTGAGTCATCGAGCTGGGCGCCTGAGAGATCCTGGTGGACTCCTCCCCCGACGTCAACTAACACCTAGCAGCTCTGACCGACTTACGTTTCAAGCTAAACAAAATATGCTCTAAAGTGACTGTTTCACATGAGGATCCCAAGAGCCTTCAATTCAACAGCTCGAGGAAGCGAGTAAGGGGCATCGGCCCACTCCCAAGGAGGACGCTTCCTCGACAACGGCGAAGACCAAGGACTTTACCGCTTTCCCCCTGAACCTCCCAATTGACCAGATCTTTCACATCATCAAGCATCAGCCATTATTGAAACTCCCTAAGACAGGCAAGCATGTCTCAGACTTCTTAAAAGCGAGAAGTTAATCCTTTCATAACAGTCGAGGACCCGCCACCATGCATTGGTGGGCCCTCAAATGACACCTCAAGGACCTAGTTCGATGTGGACATCTGGACGACTTCATCCTTCACTTGGAGGAGGATCCTGAGGTCGGAGAGGCCCCGACTAAGATGGTTGACTGAACCGCTCGCTTCTTAAACCAATCAGGACGTGAAGCCACTGCCAGGCAATGTGCTCCTCACTCGAAGCAATACCACATGTAAACTGTGCAACATCCAATAAAATTACGCAAACTCATTTATTTCCATGCTCAATATCTTCTTCATGTACGATAAGAACGCTCAACAGCCTATATCAGGTCCTACCCTGACAGTTATGAAAGAAAAATAGCCTCCACGGCTATCCCTCGAGGAGCCCCTGAAGGATGGAGGCTCGCCCACAAGGACTTCTCGGAGTCAGCCTAGACAGGCTTTCACCTTGACGGCCACTCGAGTGAGTCAATAGCCTAAATCGGGTCCTACCCTGATGGCTATGAGGAAAAAATAGCCCCCACGGCTATCCCTCGAGGAGCCCCTGAAAGATGGAGGTTCGTCCATAAGGGCTGCTCGGAGTCAGCCTATACAAGTTTTTACTTTAACGACCACTCGAGTGAGTCAACAGCTTATATTAGGTCCTACCATGATGGTTATGAGAAAAAAATAGCCTTCATAGCTATTCTTCGGGGAGCTCCCTGAAAGATGAAGGTTCACCCATAAGGGCTCTTGGAGTCAGCCTAAAAAGATTTTCACCTTGAGAGTCACTCGAATGAGTCAACAGCATATATCGGATCCTACCCTAATAGCTATGAAAGAAAAATAGCCTCGTGGCTATCCCTCATGGAGCTCCCTGAAGATAAAAGTTTGCCCACAAGGGCTGATCGGCGTTAACCTAGACAGGTTTTCACCTTGACGGCCACTCGAGTGAGTCAATAGCCTATATCGGGTCCTACCCTGACAGGTATGTAAGAAAAATAGCCCCTGTCACTATCCCTCGGGGCGCCCTATGAAAGATGGAGGTTCACCCACAAGGGTTGTTCGGAGTCAGCCTAGACAAGTTTTCATCTCGCCTACCACTCGAGTGAGTCAATAACCTATATCGGATCCTATCGTGACGGCTATGAGAGAAAAATAGCCCTCGTGGCTATCCCTCAGGGAGTCCCATGAAAGATGGAGGCTCGCCATAAAGGCTGCTCTGGGTCAGCCTAAAAAGGTTTTTATCTCGATGGTCACTCGAGTCAACAGCCAATATCGGGTCCTACTCTGACGATTATGAGGGAAAAACACTCCCCGCGGCTATCCCTCAGGAAGCCCCCTGAAAGATGGAGGTCTCCCATAAGGGCTGCTTGGAGTCAGCCTAGACAGGTTTTTATTTTGACTGCCACTCGATTGAGTCAACAGCCTATATCGGGTCGTACCCTAACGGCTGTGAAGGAAAAAATAACCCTCGCGATTATCCCTCGGGGAGTCCCTTGAAAGATGGAGTTTCGCCCAAAAGGGCCGCTCAAAGACAGCCTAGACAAATTTTTACTTTGACGGTCATTCGAATAAGTCAACAACCTATATCGGGTCCTACCCTGATAGCTATGAGGAAAAACATCCCCTGGCTATCCCTCGGGAAGCCCTTTAAAAGATAGAGGTTCGCCCAAAAGGGATGCTTAGAGTCAGCCTAGACGGTTGTTCACCTTGACAGCTACTCTAGTGAGTTAACAACCTATTAGGGTCCTACCCTGATGACTCCCGACAAACAAGCAAAGACACAAGGCATCACATGGGAGCATCAAGAGAGAAAATTTAACACTCAAAGAAAATAAATGACACATCTCTTTATCACATTCATCCATATAAAAAGTGGGTCTGCCCCACTTATCCCCGCCTACAGCCATTACCTCAATCCGCTGACCACCTCCAAGATCTCTTATGCCAGTGCCAGTGCTCTCAACATGATCGGTCAGCCTCCAGGCCGAGAGCTAGGACACTTGGTGTTACGGTTCATGCCCATGAGCTATCCTCTAACACTCCCCACTCGGATGACAGATCTAAGGGCTATAACTTGAGAGCGCAGCGTCTGCATCTCCTCAAGCGATGCCTCATGAATGGTCCAAAGTTCATTATAACGGTTTGATTGACGGGAAATTTAAGCCCTCAACTCCTCCATGTCCTTGTCACGACTTTCCAAGTTACCTTACAGCACATGAACTTCGTGCTCGAGCGCCACCCTATCTAAACAGCCCTATCGATCTGCTCTCGAAGAGAAGAGATCTCTGATAGAACCGTAGCCACCTTTATCTAGAGATCAAACACCTACTCTCACACCTTTTGTAGCTCCAAAAGCCAGCTCAGGAGCTTCTCTTCATGCTCTTCCTTCTCCTCTCTTAACAAAGTGCTTGCCTAAAGTAACTCGCCACCTTTTTGAAAGACTCCATTCACTCTTTTCTGAAGACCCGCCATGGTCATATTGTGTGACATGTGCTTGTGATCCAGTTGAGAGGTTAGGAGATCGAGCAGTTTGAGCTTTACGGGGCAAGAAAGCCCTGGAATCCCCGGGAGCTCCCCCATGACAACTTTCTTTCGTCAGACATTCAAAGAGTCCAACAACGAGCCAGGTTCATCATCTATATCTATTTTCACCTCTTTATCTTCTTCCACGGGGCCAGAGCCCTTGACCTCCTTGGGCAGCTCCTGCCTTGAAGCGCCAACCGCGTCAAAGCCTATGCGGGCAACGGACATCCTCAGTCTCCGAGGGCCCCCATTTGATCGCGAATCACTGAGTAAGAAGTTGGACATAAAGGGCCCGCCGGACCAGCATCTGCAACGACTTTGAAATACAAAGGGAATAAGAAATTCAATAAAAGGGTGGAAGCTGAAGCTTCAACTATTTTCGTTCAAAAGATTGCATCGGATCTTTACAAATGATGGTACGTAAAAATCAAAAAAGGCAAAGTCTCAAGCACTCACTTTGCATTTACCTTTGCAAGATGCCCTCGGAAGTAGAAGGCAGAAGAGCAGCTTTCTCGGCGGCAGCCCGGGCCACCCGCCCAGCATCAAGGGCAGTCGGCAGAGAGCTCGTCGCCAGGAGCGCAGTGCCGCTTAATGAAGCATTAGAGAGTTCTCCTCCACTATAGTAGGTAAAGCACCAGCCACCCGCCCAACGTCGGAAGTAGTCGACAGAAAGCTCGTGGCTAGGGGCGCAACATTGCTGGACAGGGCATTTAGAGAAGTCTATACTATGGTAGCAGGGACAATACTGCTTCTAGAAGGATCCTAGTCTTCACTCCTAAAAAAGGATCCCATCTCAAGTGAGTCCCTCAGGGATGCCTCACTTTTTTCGTCTGTGTACCTGTCTTTATACTTTTTGAATTTGAACACCTTTAGCAAATGTTGACAATCGGCTACAGCCTCCTAAAGGGCAATCTGCACCCGATTCAAGTTATTATTGAGGCACTCCCTTGCCTCCTCGAAAGCATCCCACTCTGACTTTAGGGCAGCCTCTGCCTCCTTTGCACGTTGTGGCATCTCCTTAGGTTCTTACCGAGCCTCCAACAGTGCAGACTCCTTCTGTTTAGCTTCGAGTCCCTCTTCAGTATCTCCAACCCCTTCTTCTCCAGCTCCTCCCAAAGCTGCACCATCTCCTCCTCTCGGCTCCAGCGAGCCGCCACTTCACGGACCAGATATTCTTTGAGTTGACTGATCTTCTCAATTGCCGCATATCCTACAGCACTGAGCCCCTCCATCCTCCAGCGCAAATCTGAGACTTTGCCTTCGCTAGCCTTCAGAGCATCCCGATGGTCATAGCAACTCTAAGAGGTGTACCACATTCTGAAAGAGAAGCCAAAATTAAGAGGCATACAAATAAGTAACTCAAGACATGGTCATCAAATTACTTACCCTGAAAAAGTCATTTTCAGATGCCGCCTTCGCTCCTTTAAGGGCAGGGCATTGAGTTCTTCAAGCCCAACAATGTAGTCTTCGTACCAGAGGGCCACCTTGACATCCCCTTTCGGAAGAACAATCCTAGTTCCCGATCCACAATGATCTGTCTCAAAGATAGTTCTTGAGATTGTGCGGCAGTCCCCGGGAAACCGACACCACCAACTACCCTTGCACCCTCCGTGACCTGAGGATGCTTAGCAGTGTCCACTCCCTCAAGACTATGCGGAGATGGAAGCCTAGCATCGTCCACAATCGGGGCTCTATTATCTCAGTCCCACTCTCAGGGATCAATTCAGTAGTAGGAGGCCCCATCATCTCCTTAGTTGTATCCATAACCTCGCAGCGTTTTCAATAACAAGTATAGCCCCCTGAACACTATCTACATGGTCTGAGGATCCGACCCGAGCCTCCTCAGTCTCGCTCTACGGCAGTGGACAGAGGAGAGGTCATGGCTTTGAGCAAGTCTGTCATCTTCTCATCGTCAGACTCATTGACTAGAAACTGATGCTTCTTCTGCAGGAGAAAATCAAGCATTGAGAAATAGTCTATACTAAAAGAAAATTAAAGAAGGCCAGGATCTACCTCGGGGACGTAAAGACTGGGTGGAGCCCTCTACCCTTTAGGAACTATTCGTCCCGAGATCCTCGACTTCCTCAGGTCGATGGTCCAGAGGATTCCCTGTCACGACCGCTTCCCGAAATATGCTAGAGCGGAAACGCGATAAGAGTCAACGACACATATACGCAAGCAAAGTACCTCACGTTTACGCACTAAGCCTTAAATGTAAGCTGTCTAAAAAATCATTGAAGACAAGTCTTCAAAAGCAGAATCCCAAAACTCCAGACGCAGGGCTAATCATAGCCGTCACTGCAGCGCACTGCAGCACCAAGGCGCGTGGGTCGAAACCCGCGTCTCAGCCAGCACTGCAGCACCAAGGCGCGTGGGTCGAAACCCGCGTCTCAGCCAGAAACTTGCGTCTCAGCCAACACTGCAGCACCAAGGCGCGTGGGTCGACACCCGCGTCTCAGCCAGCACTGCAGCACCAAGGCGCGTGGGTCGAAACCCGCGTCTCAGACAGCACTGCAGCACCAAGGCGCGTGGTTCGACAACCGTGTCTCAGTTGTAACCGTCCTAGTTATAGGGTCAATCACAGCCCACATAACGGGGAAAGTTAACCCCCATTATGGAGTGTTTTTAGGAGGCAGGTTCGCTCCTGAAACCTCTATAAATAGCCCTGTTGCTATGGAGAAGGGGTCGGATTTTTTAGGGAGATCAGAGAAGAACTTGACTTGAGAGTTTCTACAGAAAGTCCAACTCTTCAACTAACTTGCTGCGTACAAGTTAATCCTTGCCTACAATCTCTTTGAGATTTTGGTCGACAGAGCTGTGTTACTCTGTCCGCCAACCGAAGAGAAGATCCCCAGAAGTTCCTGACGTTCACCCGGTCAACAGAAAACAAGATTCACTTTTCACCGCCACTTGAAGAACCCAGCACTAAATAAAGGGGAGATTCAAGACTCAACATCTTCCCTCCCTTGTAGTCGGAGCATTAGTCCGTTGTAATCTTTCAACTGATTCAAGGAAATTTTACGCGAACCATTCTCCGAACCAAACAAGAGTCATCTCTTGTTTGGTTCGGAAAATAGTTCGCATAAAATTTCCTTGAATCAGCTGAAAGATTACAATGGACTAATGCTCCGACTACAAGGGAGGGAAGATGTTGAGTCTTGAATCTCCCTTTTGTTTAGTGCTGGGTTCTTCAAGTGGCGGTGGAAAGTGAATCTTGTTTTTCGTTGACCGGGTGAACGTCAGGAACTTCTGGGGGTCTTCTCTTCGTTTGGCGGACGGAGTAACACAACTCTGTCGACCAAAATCTCAAAGAGATTGTAGGTAAGGATTAACTTGTACGCAGCAAGTTAGTTGAAGAGTTGAACTCTCTGTAGAAACTCTCGAGTCAAGTTCTTCTCTGATCTCCCTAAAAAATCCGACCCCTTCTCCATAGCAACAGGGCTATTTATAGAGGTTTCAGGAGCGAACGTGTCTCCTAAAAATACTTTATAATGGGGGTTAACTTTTCTCGTTATGTGGGCCGTGATTGACCCTATAACCAGGACGGTTACAACTGAGACGCGGGTGTCGACCCACGCGCCTTGGTGCTGCAGTGCTGGCTAAGACGTGGGTTTCAACCCACGCGCCTTGGTGCTGAAGTGCTGGCTGAGATGCGGGTTTCGACGCGCCTTGGTGCTGCAGTGTGCTGCAGTGACGGCTATGATTAGCCCTGCGTCTGGAGTTTTGGGACTCTACTTTTGAAGACTTGTCTTCAATGATTTTTTAGACAGCCTACAGAACCCCCTCCAAAGTTTTCGATATTCCGCAGTTAGCTGGGACGGATTTCGAAATACTTTGGACTCTAGCTGAATCCACTTTTATGATTTGGACTGACAAAGCTTCAGGCTTGATCTTGTTTGGAGTATGGCCTTCGTGAGTGTACTGTGGAACTCTTTGAAGCCGCTAAAACTGATCACGTGGAGTGTCTAGATACACAGTCTAAACCTCCCCGATGCTTTAAGTTTGTCGTTGGTGTACTTTAAACCAGAGGTGGGCAGTCGTCTACTGTGCCAGTGTAGTTTTGAACTGAATTGTTGAAGCAAGGACTACACGCCAGTTCTGTGGACGCAGGGGTGATACTGCTTTTGGGATGACAACGCGACTGTTCCTCCATGAGGTAGACGCAACTTTGGCCGGGTCGAACAGGTGCGATCTTCGGAAGGACGCATCTTTTGGGTGAAGACGCAGCTTTTGCTCTGTAAAGCTGACGCAACTTTGGGTGCGGCTCCCTGGCCGCAGTCCTTAACTCTGCCCAAGTACAGAATTCGGGATGCCGTGAGGACGCGGTCTTATGCTCCTCAAAACTGACGCATAGATATGAGGACGCGACACTGGGTCCTTGACCTGGTACAAACTCAAATTATATTGAGTTTATGATAGGAACACCATTATCAACTCGCCATGTAGACGCAGCTCCAAGATACTTGTGAATGCCATAGGCCTTCTCCGTTGAGGACACAAGTCTCAGGACGCAGCTTTCCACTTTTATGTGATTTCCAAGCGCGACCCCCAGAATGGGTCCCTTTTGCGCAGCTTTGAATCACTCTGAGAGACGCGGTTGCAGTTCTCTCGACTGGAATGAAGAGGGACGCCATTTTCAATTTCGCAAAGGGACGCCAGTTCCTGGACGTGGCTCTCGGGTCTGCGTTTGGTGCAACTTCCTAGACGTTACATGCAGCTTGTCATAAAGATTTCGTTGGATCTTTAAATGTCAAGTTGAGGTTGACGATTGGGGACTCGCATCATCCGATATTTCCCGAAGCGGCGGTTCACGCGTCAGCCCTTCATTGGGTTCAGGCATTAATGCCTTTAAATGCCAAATCGACGCTGACGGTTGGAGAATCTCTTGTTTGGTTCGGAGAATGGTTCGCATAAAATTTCCTTGAATCAGTTGAAAGATTACAACGGACTAATGCTCCGACTACAAGGGAGGAAAGATGTTGAGTCTTGAATCTCCCCTTCGTTTAGTGCTGGATTCTTCAAGTGGCGGTGGAAAGTGATTCTTATTTTCCGTTGACCGGGTGAACGTCAGGAACTTCTGAGAATCTTCTCTTCGGTTGGCGGACGGAGTAACATAGCTCTGTCGACCAAAATCTCAAAGAGATTGTAGGCAAGGATTAACTTGTACGCAGCAAGTTAGTTGAAGAGTTGGACTCTCTGTAGAAACTCTCGAGTCAAGTTCTTCTCTGATCTCCCTAAAAAATCCGAACCCTTCTCCATAGCAACAGGGCTATTTATAGAGGTTTCAGGAGCGAACGTGCCTCCTAAAAACACTCCATAATGGGGGTTAACTTTCCTCGTTATGTGGGCCGTGATTGACCCTATAACCAGGAAGGTTACAACTGAGACGCGGGTGTCGACCCACGCGCCTTGGTGCTGCAGTGCTGGCTGAGACGCGGGTTTCGACCCACGCGCCTTGGTGCTGCAGTGCGCTGCAGTGACGGCTATGATTAGCCCTGCGTCTGGAGTTTTGAGACTCTGCTTTTGAAGACTTGTCTTCAATGATTTTTTAGACAGCCTACAGAACCCCCTCCAAAATTTTCGATATTTCGCAGTTAGCTGGGACGAATTTCGAAATACTTTGGACTCTACCTGAATTCACTTTTATGATTTGGACTGACAAAGCTTCGGGCTTGATCTTGTTTAGAGTATGGCCTTCGTGAGTGTACTGTGGAACTCTTTGAAGCCGCCAAAACTGATCACGTGGAGTGTCTAGATACACAGTCTAAACCTCCCCGATGCTTTAAGTTTGTCGTTGGTGTACTTTAAACCAGAGGTGGGCAGTCGTCTGCTTGTGTCAGTGTACTTTTGAACTGAATTGCAGAAGCAAGGACTACACGCCAGTTCTGTGGACGCAGGGGTGATACTGCTTTGGGATGACAACGCGACTGTTACTCCATGAGGTAGACGCGACTTTGGCCGGATCGAACAGGTGCGATCTTCAGAAGGACGCATCTTTTGGGTGAAGACGCAGCTTTTACTCTGTGAAGCTGACGCAACTTTGGGTGTGGCTCCCTGACCGCAGTCCTTAACTCTGTCCAAATACAGAATTCGGGATGCTGTGAGGACGCGGTCTTATGCTCCTCAAAACTGGCGCATAGATATAAGGACGCGACACTGGGTCCTTGACCTGGTGCAAACTCAAATTATATTGAGTTTATGGTAGGAACACTATTATCATCTCGCCATGTAGATGCAGCCCCAAGATACTTGTGAATGCCATAGGCATTCTCCGTTGAGGATACAAGTCTCAGGACACAGCTTTCCACTTTTATGTGATTTTCAAGCGCGACCCCCAGAATGGGTCCCTTTTGCGCAGTTTTGAATCACTCTGAGAGACGCGGTTGCAGTTCTCTCGACTGGAATGAAGAGGGACGCCATTTTCGATTTCACAAAGGGACGCCAGTTCCTGGACGTGGCTCTCGGGTCTGCATTTGGTGCAACTTCTTAGGCGTTACATGCAGCTTGTCATAAAGATTTCGTTGGATCTTTAAATGTCAAGTTGAGGTTGACGATTGGGGACTCGCATCATCCGATATTCCCGAAGCGGCGGTCCACGCGTCAGCCCTTCATTGGGTTCAGGCATTAATGCCTTTAAATGCCAAATCGGCGCTGGCGGTTGGAGACTCGCGTCTTCGATGCTTCCCGAAGCGATAGTCCACGCGTCAGCCCGTCATTTGGCTTTGACATTCGTGCGGGAATTAAGGCTGATGGTTCTGATTAGCGAACCATTAATCACAGGCTTAGTGGTTTGCCTATAAATAGGGCTGAGCTTCTCCTTTTAGCAGTCCATTACTTAGACTGCTTTCCTTTGAGAGCGAATGCTCTGAGCGATTCTGTCTTTTCTCTTCAAGGACTTGTATCTGGGACTTGCCTCCATGGATGATGATGACCCGGATCTATCATGCTTCTGTTTAATCTCTCCAGAAGATTATCACTGTCAAGTGATTTCAAGATCAAGAAGCGTCTCCTTAAGCACCTTTTATATCCGCGCCTTGATGCAGAATGTTCAACCCTTAATGGGGTTGCTGCGGGTATGACTTCCTGGTCTGCCTTGAAGTTTTCAGCCCTTACGGGGTTGCAGTTTTACTATCTCTTAAAGAGATACATCTTCTTGACCTTCTTCTGAAGTCTGTTTGGTGCGGCCATCTTTTGGGAGTTGCGCCACTCAGAAAGCTCTGACTCAAAATTCTTCTGGACGCGAGTATAATGGACTTTTGTACCTGGGCTGCGCACTTTACATACAGAGCTCGTGTCTAAGGCTATCGACTTAGAAAATTTTCAACTTCGGTCGAAAGTTTCAGGCTTGAATTTTGCAACCCCTGTTTGTCAAACAGGGAGACGGTAATTTTCGCGTCTGATTCTCTTAGCGCCTCATACCTTGGACGCGGATGCAAAATCAGACTGCATCTGAATTCTGTGTGTATCACAGCTTTGGTCGAGTCTGTTCCTGCCGCCGCAGAAGTTTGGTTTACTGCGCGGGTTATTCCTGCGTCTGAAGTTTTCAACAATATTTGCGTCTGTCACTTAGTTTTTCTTGTATACTAAGTTTCGGATCTTCTAATTTTTGTTTGCTTCTTGCAGGTAGGCTTGATCATCCCTTTTCATGTTCACTGGGCCCTTGGGAGAATATATCGGCCAACGAACTTGGTCGATGGTCGACCACAGGAGAAGAAGTCATGGCTCCCGTCTTCGGGAGACGGGGATCGAACTTTCGCCAAGATCTCTTTGGACTCAATGCACCAGTCATGCTTCTTGGCATGGCATGGTCAGAGTGAGTATGGCAGGGGATATAGTGGTGGGTATGTTCATGGATTCTCCCTTCACCTACCCCAGAAGTGACATCGATGAAAACTCCATGCTCATTGGATGACTTTCTGGTGGTGGAGATGTTCATCAACGAAGGATCATACCCCGCCGCATCGGATGGTCAGGTGGAATCAGAAGATTCTGCTGCCTTTCGACCTCAAAAACACCATTGTTCTTGGTCAACGATGGGCTCTTTCAATGTTTACATCATGCATCGTGGTGCAATCAGCTTCCGATCATCACCACAGTGTTCAATCCGACTTTGGCGCCCTTCCAAACATCTTGTACTTAGAGTTGTGAGCAGCTTCAAGGAGTGAGTGCAACCTTTGAGAGAGAAAGGGACTTCTTTGTACTCCTTTATTGTAACACTCAATCTTATTGTATAAGAGAGCGTTTTGTATCACTTTCATATGCCTGGATATAAATAAAAGTGACACTTTTCTTTTTGTTTCCTTCTATTGTCTTGAACTTTTCTCTCTTTTTTTTTAGTCAGACGAATAAAAGCGAAGAGTCTTTGACTTGTCAAAACTATGATGATAATCTTAACAAGTCACATTTTGTGGAGAGAGATCCTATTTCAGGAACTCAACATGTTGTCAGAGGTGTGATATTAACTTGACAGAAATAAGATAATTTTGTAGACCTGTCACTCTATAAAGGAAAGTGACAGGTGGAATTTGTACCCCCAGGGAAGATGAGCCTTTATCAGAGGTTTAGGATTAACTTGATTAAGATTAGCTGGGGAGTTAATGAAAACACTGTTAACGGTGTAATGTTAACCTAACAATGTTTTTAGGTAGACTTGTTATTTTGTTGAGGAGAATCACAAGTGAGACTAGATTCACGGGGGATCTAGGAAAGTTTTTACCGTTAGAGGTGTGATATTAACTTAACGGGTTGAAGGTCGTCTTGTCAGAAGTGTGATGTTAACTTGACAAGAATGCGAGTCAGAGGTATGATATTAACTTGACTCAGAAGCATTTCAGTTTTCATTTGGGAAAACTGAAAGTGTCACTGTCATAGGTGTGATGTTTAACTTGACAGTGAGGGTAATGCTAGAGGTGTAGTTTTAAACTTGGCATTGGTCATCTCGACTTTGATAAAGAAGTCCGAGGAAAAGACATGGCCATAAGTGTATTGTTAAACTTAGCAATGACCTGGATGCTAGAGGTGTAGTATTAAACTTAGCATCGTTCATTTCAGCTTCGTTATGGAAGTCTGAGGGAAAAAGGGCTGTCAGAGGTTTAATGTTGAACTTTGGCAATAACTTGATTACTGTTAGAAGTGTAATGTTAACTTAACAGTATATTGTCAGAGGTGTGGTATTAACTTAACGGTAGTGGACTTGCGATATGAGCAATTTGAGGACCTGCCATTCTGTTGATGAGAATTGACAAGTGGAATTTGAAGTGCCAGAGGTATAGTGTTAACTTGGCAAATTTGAAGGTTTGCTACTCCATGTAGAGTTGACAAGCAAAGTTTGTACTCGATAAGGAGAATTGAAAATTTTCATTACCAGAGGTATGATGTTACCGTAGCAATGATTGTATTTTGTAGACCTACCATTCTGTGTATGAGAATTGGTAAGGGATTTTGGAGGGAAGAGTGGAACTAAGTCCACTTAGGATTTTTTGCAAACCCTCAGCTGTCAACGGATTTGAGGTGCCTTTACTAACTACCGTTTGAGTTGGGCTAGCCATGCTATTCCCCTCAGCATAGTGAGTTGTCGAAGACTCATGTTGGGCTTAGAAGCCAACATTTTCCTCTATCCTTAACCGTCGGAGGCGTCGGATGTTAATGACGAAGCTCTTCTTATTTTGATCAAAGGTTTACTTTTAACTTGATCGATGGAGGAGTACTATTAAGGATAGTACTTCTTCAAGAATCTGCCATTGATCGGCATCATGAGTGTATCGCCATTTGAGGTTATGAGGCGATATGATCCATTTGAGTAGACTGACTCAACTACAAATGGTCCTTCCCATTTGGGCTGAAATTTTCCTTTTGTCTTATGTGTCATCACCATAGGTCTTCTGACGGCTAAGACAAGGTCGCCTTTCTTGAAAGTTCGCACTTTAACTTTCTTATTGAAGGCTCTGGTAATCCGGGCTTGGTAGAGCTGATTTGTTGTTGGGCCTGCAGACGTTTATCATCCAAGGCCTCCAATTCTTGGAGTCACTGTCGATGCTTCTCCTCTGTTGTCAACTCCGCTGTCAAGGCGATTCGTAGAGATGGAATTTGGATTTCCAGTGGAAGCACGGCTTCACACCCATATACCAAAGAAAATGGCGTAGGTTTAGTTGGGGTTCGCACAGTTGTGCGATTGGCCCATAAGCATTCACCTAGCCTGTCGTCCCAGTCACGTTGACTTTTCGAGACGAATTTCTTGAGAAGTTTGCCGATGGTCTTGTTGAAAGCTTCTGCGAGACCATTAGCGGCGGGGTAGTATGCCGTTGAGGACACACTCTAAATTCTAAACTTAGCGCAGAACCTTTGGAAAGCCTAGTTGATGAACTGGGGTCCATTGTCGTGGACGATTCGTCGAGGTACACCAAAACGGTAAATGACATGATGTTTGACGAATTTGATCACGTCGGATGACTTCACCTCCTTCAAAGGAATGGCCTCAGCCCATTTGGAGAAATAATCGGTTATGGCCAAAATAAACCGATGTCCCTTTGACGATGGTGAGCTGATAGGGCCAACTACATCCATCCCCCACATTTCAAATGGCCAAGTAGAAGTCGTGTAGTGAAGGTAGCCTGGTGTTTGATGGATGAAATCACCATGCACCTAGCAGGCGTGACATCTTTTGGCATAAGTGATGGCGTCAGCGATCATCTTAGGCCAATAATATCCCAATCTATGGAGTCGATATGCAAGTTTTGGGCCAGGTTAATGGGCTCCACACATACCATCATGGGCTTCTTTCAATACCTCATGTGCCTCTTTTGGTGAAAGGCAGCGGAGCAAAATCCCGTCATGCGATCAACGATACAATGTTCGCGTAATCGCATTATAGTAGAATTTGGGGGCTTTCTTTCGAATGGCAGCCGCTTCTTTGGTGTCCTCAGGCAGGATGCCATACAAGACATAATCAATATAAGGGAATCGTCAGTCTCTAGGCTCTGGACCGGCTGACGACTCAGAACTTCTTTGTCTTGACGATCTCCTGTTGGCTCCGGGTAGTCCTCAGGAGCACTAGTCATGTATATAAAGGCCTCTTTCTCTATAGAAGAGTTTGAAGCCTGTGACTCTGCAATAGCGGAATGCGAGTCATTCACCTCAATGCCCCGGGCTAGAGCATTGTAGTCAATTGGGGGAATTGCCCCGGTCCGAGTGTGAGTGTGTCGGTACACTCCTTCCAGTTCTGTGTCAGACTCATCATCGGAACTGATTGCAGGTTGTTTTCCTCTGCTCCTGCTCGCCATGTTTGTAGTGAGCTCGAGATATTCAATGTCAGAGAAGACCCTCCTCCTATAGGAACTGTAGGCTGTCTAAAAATCACTAAAAGACAAGCCATTAAAAGGCAGAGTTTCAGACTCAAGGCGCGAAGGCTCAACAGCCGCGTCTCAACCTCAAGACGCGTGGGCTCGACACCCGCGTCTCAACCTCAAGGCGCGTGGGCTCGACACCCGCGTCTCACCTCAAGGCGCGTGGGCTCGACACCCGCGTCTTAACCTCAAGGCGCGTGGGCTCGACACCCGCGTCTCAGCATCAAGACGCGAGGGTCCAGACCCGCGCCTCGGTTATAACCGCCCTGGTTATTGGGCCAGTCACCGCCCACATAGCGGGGAAGTGGGGAAGTTGGCCCCTCATCGTGGAGCATTTTTAGGGGGGCACGTTCACCCCCTAAGACCTCTATAAATAGCCTCGTTTGCTATGAGGTCGGGGCAATCAGAAGAGAGAGGATAGACACAAGGGTGATCAGAAAGGCATCTGGCATCAAGAGGATCAGAAGATCACAGAGAGAGACAGACCGAGACAGGAGAGAGCTCAACTCTTCGTCAAGCTTGCTGCGTACAAGCTGCTCTTTGCCTACCTTCTCTTTGAGTGTTTTGGTAGACAGAGCTGTGCTACTCCCTCTACCAGCCAAAGAGAAGATTCCCTGACGATCCCGACGGTCATCCGGTCAACGGAGAACAAGATTCACTCTCCACCGCCACACGAAGAACCCAGCCTTAAACAAAGGGAGGATTCAAGACTCAACATCCTCTCTCCCTTGTAACTGGAAGGAAAAAGCAGTTTTGTTGTAATTTTTCATCTGATTCAAGGAAAATTTTACAGTAAAGACTTCTTTCTCTTTTTTCCGGCGCGTACAAGAGATGGCGACTCCGCTGGGGATTACATTTGTCACTGATGAGCAAATCGTGGCGCAGGATGACGTCCTCCGTAAGGGGAAGATGGTTGAATCGCTCATTGTCGAGTTCGACCAGGCGAAGTACGAAGAGTTTCTCTCTTCCGGCTCCAAGAGCCCAAAGACCCGCGTCTGCCGCCGGGTCTCGATGGGGAATGGCCCTGAAGCCCGATCTGTGGCTCTCTCGGGCGCCCCTGCTGCCAACTGTGCCAAGCAAGGTGCACGCGCCAACGCCTCTCAGAAGGCCCGCGTGGCCCCAGGCACAACTGCCTTTGCGACCAACCGCGTCGCACAGAACACCCGCGTCAGCGTCTCTCAGGAGACCCGCGTGGTTAAAATCTCTGATGTTCAGCATCAGGATGTTGTTGGTCTCTCTCCACCTCCGCGACGCAACCGGAACGCTGAGCGTCGACAGAGGAGACGTGCGCGTCAGCTGCAAGTTGGAACATCTGGTTGTCTGACTGAGGCTGGACGCAGCATACAAACTGGTGCCTTGCTCGCGCCCCGCGAAGTCCGCGTTTGGCGGCCCAAACGCGAGATTCCTTCAGTTAGGTCCTCTGAGGACCAACTCACCAAACGCCAAGGTGAAGCCTCTGCGCCTTGTCAAGCACAATAGGCACGCGCCTATAGACGTGGGGCCCAGCAACCCACTCTCTCTCAAGTGTCTCTGCCCCGACACACCAAGCAGCAACGCAACAGGCGCGTCTTGTCTCAACAGAGACGCCAGACGCGCGCTGAACAGCTGCGGCGCGAGAACCGCGTCCCTGAAGCCTGCGTCCAGGCTCTACAGCACATAGATGCCTCCCGTCTTCGACGTTTCGAGGTTAATCTTTTCAATCCCCCTCCCATAGATTTGAGGGATTATTTGATGAAGAAAAGAAGTGCCAATCAGGCCACTTCGTCGTGTTGCTGCCAACGGCTCATCCATATGCTCTTTGAGTGCCGTTGCGAATCAGGCGTACATCAGCAGTCTTTAGTCAGACAGCTGACCCTGATTCTCCCGTCAGCTAAAAGAAGACGCTCCCACAGAAGGAGAACCTCCTCTGACGTTAAGTACCCGGAGCTCACTGCGAATATGACAAGCAGGAGTAAGGGAAAACAACCTGCAGTCAGCTCAGATGAGTCTGACTCTGAACCGGAAGGGGTGTATCAACACACTCGCACCCGGACTGGGGCCATTCCCCCAATTGACTATAATGCCTTAGCCCATGGCATTAAAGTGAATGATTCTCACTCCGCCGTAGCGGAATTGAGGGCTTCGAACTCTTCCGTCGAGAAGGAGACCTCTGCCTACATGACAGGCACTCCTGAGGAGACGGCTAAACGTTTAGAACAGATCTAGAAGGCACAAATGGATATGATTCTTTCTCAGCAGGAATCTATCAACTCCCTCAAGCAGGCGATTGCACAGCTGCTCGAAGACAGGAGGAGGTCTCCTCCTAAAAAGTCAAAGGGCAAAGGGAGAAAGGGAGAAAGCTCATCTTCTGAACCTTCTGAGGAGACGCGGCGATCTACTTCCGGCTCGTCCAAGTCCTCGTCGCAAGTAAAGGGCGACCAAAACCCGGGGAAGGCTCATGCTAAAAGAATGAGTCAACTGGAGCGACGCCTCGAGGCCCTTGCCAATCGCAAATACCTCCAAGAAGTAGGAGTGGTCCGGCCCTATCCGGCTGAGTGGGACTTAGTTCCATACCCTCCTAAGTTCAAGGCTCCAACCCTCCAAGCATTCGACGGGAAGGGGTCACCCAACCAGCACATCTACTACTTCAAATCCCAAACCGGGAATGTAGTAGACAACGATGCTATCCTCGCGCGTCTGTTCATCGGCACCCTGAAAGGGTTAGCCTTTGAATGGTTCATGAAGCTCCCAGAAGGTTCTATCAAGAACTGGGGCGATTTGGAGAAGCTGTTCTTAACACGCTTCTTCGAAGATGACTCGGAAGTCACGATGCCCACCCTTTTGGCTACTAAACAGCGAAAGGGAGAGTCCGTTAAGTCTTTCGTGGAAAGGTTTCGGAACGTGGCACTCTGGTGTCCAAGCGGTATGACCCAGGCCACCCTGGTGGAAACATGCCGCCACAATCTCCAAACCTCACTCCTTGCTCAAATAGGAGTTGCTGAAAGCCGCACCTGGAAGCAATTAGTCCAACAAGGTGAACAGGCTGAGGAGATTGTCGCCCGCGTCAGAGCGGAAGAATGTAAGCCTAGGCCGGAACGGTCGACAAGGCGTGCGCCAGACACATCCCTCCAAACAAAGCGGAAGGATAATTTGGCAACGGAGACCAAATCTCTCGCCAAACCTCAATCAGGCAAGGCGAGTGGCTCTTCAAGCAGCCACGCGCCAACAAGTAATATTCCTTCAAGGAGGAACATGTCGATTCGCTCTTTAAACTACTCAACAAGAGCAACCGACTGAAGCTCCCTGAAGCTCGGCGCCCCGAGGAAGTCGGCAAGACCGACAATCCCACCTATTGCTTGTACCACAGGATGCTGGGGCACCCTACCAAAAGCTGCTATGTCTTCAAGGACATCCTTCAAGCTCTGATTGACACGGAGGTGTTAAAACTCCGACCAGAGCAGAAGAAGGTGACGGCCAATGTGACGTCAGTTCTCCAGTTCGAAAGACAACCTCCGACACCCTCTGGAGTAGTCCCTATCCCAAGAGGAGAGCTGAGAGTGGTCAACACAGACCCTCACCAGCAGCAAGAGAAAGGCTTGGTACCCGTCCCTACACCTCAAGGGGAAATCATGCGGGTCCACCCTGACCTTGTCAATGAACAGCAATGGACTACTGTGACCAACAGGAAATCTAAAGGCAAGGCAAAGGCCTCATCCTGCAATGTGGTGGGTGCCTCCTCTCGAGAAGCCGAGACTGATGTTCCCTCGTTAACCGACTCAGAGGAGGAAATAATAGTTTTGGCCGCAGAGCCCAACCAACCGATGGCGGGAACCCGTTCGGGACAGCCGTACTTGAAGCAGTATGGCGAGATGGCGGTAGTCCCTCCACAACCAGCTGCAGAACTAACCAAGCCCTCCACAAGACAACCTGTGGAGAAACAGAAAGAAACTCGGTTTTCTCGAGTTCTTTCGAAAGGTATGGCGGAAGGATCCACGACACCTTACCGCTTTGATGTCCTGGCTCAACTAGCCAACATCCCGGCACGCATTACCTTGTATGAACTTCTTAGACTATTAAAGTCGACCAGAGAAGCTCTACAAGAAACTCTGACAAATGCCGAGGTCTTCATGACCCAGGTGCCGAAGGAGGAAGATGTAGAGGATTGCCTCCACACCTCCCCAAATGCTCCCTGCATTACCTTCACAGCAGATGATATGCAGGTTAAAGGGAAGCATGATCGACCCCTGTATTTCACAGGGTATATTGGATCGTCTGAGGTGAACCGCATTCAGGTAGATCCCGGGTCCGCGTTGAGCATCATGCCTCGCCGGGTCATGCAACATCTGGGCATTCCTACTCATCGTTTGAGCCCTACTCAGACAACTATCTATGGGTTCAATGCCAATAGTACCCGTCCGATGGGGAAGGTTAAGCTCAAATGCCGAATCGGAGATCTGAAGACGGAAGTGACATGTTACGTCATCGACGCTGACACTTCCTACAATCTATTGCTAGGACAACCTTGGATTCACCGCAACTCCATCGTTCCCTCCACTCTCCATCAAGTCATGAAATACATTGACGAGGGTGGAAAGGTGCAGACATTGATTGCCGAAAGGCATCCATTCAAAGGGGTCGAGAATTATTTCACCGACTCTTTGCTGTACCAAGATCCGGTGGAGGCGAATGAAGTCCCGCGACCGGAGGAGCCAGACTCTGGTAACGAAGCTGATACCGAGCCCGAGAAAGAAGAGTGCCTGTGGGAGTTAGAACCACTTGTAAAGAGCACTAATAAGCTCGATGTTGATAATACCACCGACGATGTAGGCGGTTGGTATATTAATGAAGATTTAGATTTTGCGTATTTTTCTGTGTTTGCTTCTGATTCAGTACCATCAGACACTAGCACCGAAGTAGACGATGACCCCTGGTCGGCAATAGATGCTTTGACATCGTTGCATGTACCAGTGAAGTCGTCCTTCGAGACATACCAAGATAATGGTAATGCGCAAGAATCTATATTCATGGTTCCAGCAAGACGGAAAGGCCAAAAACCAATTCTTTTTGGGCGAATCTCGTCTGAACCAACGCCCCACGAAGAATCGAAAGGCGAGGAGGAATCCCCTCTGTTCGATCATTATGAACCAAAAGCACTCAAAATGATGAGATGCATAGGGTACGACCTGACCAACAGACCCGGGTTGAACTTCGGCAAAGGAAGGAGGACGCTGCTTCGATCCTTTGTGCCGAAAGGGAAGGCCCCCGATTATTATCATCGGACGTGCCGGGGGTTGGGCTATGTATCAACTCCGGTCCCATCAGCCTCCGATTCTCAAGAATCGTCGAGCAACGATTACTCTTCAGACACATCATCTTGGGAGTCAGATGTCAGTGTCGGTAACATCTTCAAGGAACTTTCAGTGAACATGGTTTCGACAAGCCACCTGGAAGATGGAAATGAAGAAATGATCCAATTGATACAGATCCTTGGATCAAACATTTAAATGCTCTTTGGGACACTCGCTTTGAACAGCGCGAGCACCCACAGAAGACAAGGTTGTTCAGGTCAACCTAGGAGATGAGGCTAACCCTAAGCCCATCTTCATAAGTGACGGCCTGTCACCTTCAGAGAAAAAGGATCTAATATCTCTTGTATAAGAGTATATAGACGTCTTCGCCTGGAATTATGAGGACATGCCAGGACTCGATCCTCAGGTGGCTATGCACCGCCTCAACATCAATCCGGATGTAAAGCCTGTCAAACAACAGCAGCGACGGTTTCGTCCAGAAATAATGGAGGCAATTCAATCAGAAGTCAGAAAACTTATTGATTCTGGCTTCATCAGGGAAGAACAACATCCCGACTGGGTAGCCAACATCGTCCCTGTCGCCAAGAAGAACGGGAAGATCCGGATCTGCATCGACTTCCGCGATCTAAACGAGGCCTGCCCCAAGGACGAATTCCCATTGCCGATCACAGATGTCATGATTGACAATACTTGTGGATTCGAACGAATGTCCTTCATGGAAGGATTCTCAGGATACAATCAAATCAAAATGTATCCTGATGACGAAAAGCATACCTCCTTCAGGACACCTCTAGGGGTATATTGCTACACCGTCATGCCCTTCGGACTGAAAAATGCAGGGGCAACATACCAAAGAGGCGGCTGCCATTCGAAAGAAAGCCCCCAAATTCTATTATAATGCGATTACGCGAACATTGTATCGTCGATCGCATGACGGGATCTTGCTCTGGTGCCTCTCACCAAAAGAAGCCCAAGAGGTATTGAGAGAAGCCCACGACGGTATGTGTGGAGCCCATCAACCTGGCCCAAAACTGGCACATCGACTCCAAAGATTGGGTTACTACTGGCCCAAAATGATTGCTGATGCCGTCACTTATGCTAAAAGATGCCACGCTTGTCAAGTGCATGGGGATTTCATCCATCAAGCACCAGGGTATCTCCACTCTACAACCTCTACCTGGCTATTTAAAATGTGGGGGATGGATGTGGTTGGCCCTATCAGCCCACCATCATCAAAAGGACATCGGTTCATTTTAACAATAACCGATTATTTCTCTAAGTGGGCTGAGGCCATTCCTTTGAAAGAGGTCAAATCATCGAACGTGATGAAGTTCGTGAAACATCACGTTATTTACCGTTTTGGTGTACCTCGGCGAATTGTCCATGACAATGGACCTCAGTTCATCAGCCAGGCTTTCCAGAGATTCTGCGCTAAGTTCAGAATCCAGAGTGTGTCCTCAACGGCATACTATCCTGCCGCTAACGGCCTCGCAGAAACTTTCAACAAGACCATTGGTAAGCTTCTCAAAAGGTTCGTCTCGAAAAGTCAACGGGACTGGGACGACAAACTAGGTGAATGCTTATGGGCCTATCGCACAACTGTGCGAACCCCAACTAAAGCCACGCCATTTTCTTTGGTATACGGATGTGAAGCCGTGCTCCCACTGGAAATCTAAATTCCATCTCTACACGTCGCCTTGACAGCGGAGATGACAACAAAGGAGAAGCATCGACAGCGATTCCAGGAACTGGAGGCCTTAGATGATAAACGTCTGCAGGCCCAACAACAAATCGAGCTCTACCAAGCTCGTATTACCAGAGCCTTCAACAAGAAAGTTAAAATGCGAACTTTCAAGAAAGGCGATCTTGTCTTAGCCGTCGAAGACCCATGGTAATGACGCACAAGACAAAAGGAAAATTCTAACCCAAATGGGAAGGACCATTTGTAGTAGAGTCAGTCTACTCGAATGGGTCATATCGCCTCATAACCTCAAATGGCGATACACTCATGATGCGATCAATGGCAGGTTCCTGAAGAAATACTATCCTTAGATGGTATTCTTCCGCTGATCAAGTTAAAAGTACACCTCTGATCAAAGTAAGAAGAATTTCTTCATTATAACATCCGACGCCCCCGACGGCTAAGGATAGAGGAAAATGTTGGCCTTTAAGCCCAACATAAGTCTTCGACAACTCATCATGCTGAGGGGAATAGCATGGCTAGCCCAACTCAAACGGTAGTTGGTAAAGGCGCCTCAAATCCGTTGATAGCTGAGGGTTTGCTAAAAATCCTAAGTGGACTTGGCTCCACTCTTTCCTCCAAAATCCCTTACCAATTCTCATCCACAGAATGGTAGGTCTACAAATATAACCATTACTAAGTTAACACTATACCTCTGGTAATGGAAACTTTTCAATATTCCTTGTCGAGTACAAATTTTGTTTGTCAACTCTACACGGAGTATCAAACTTTCAAATTTGCCAAGTTAATACTATACCTCTGGCACTTCAAATTTTCACTTGTCAATTCTCACCAATAGAATGACAGGTCCTCAAATTGCTCTTATCATGAGTCAATCTTTGTCAAGTTAATACTACACCTCTGACAAATTACTGTTAAAGTTTAACACCACACCTCTAAACAGTAATCAGGTTTCTGTCAGTTTAATATTACACCTCTGACAGTCACTTTTCTTCAGACTTCCATATCGAAGCTGAAATGGATGATGCTAAGTTAACATTACACCTCTAGCATCAAGTCATTGCTAAGTTAAACAATACACCTATGGCCATGACTTTCCCTCAGACTTCCTTATACAAGCCGAGATGACCAATGCCAAGTTCAACATTACACCTCTAGCATTACCCTCACTGTCAAGTTAAACATTACACCTATGACAGTGACACTTCTGAGTTAGGTAATATCACACCTCTGACTCACATCCTTGTCAAGTTAACATTACACTTCTGACAAGACCACTTTCAACCCGTTAAGTTAATATCACACCTCTAACGGTAACAAACTTTCCTAGATTCCCCACGAGTCTAGTCTCACTTGTTATTCTCTTCAACAGAATAACAAGTCTACCTAAAAGCATTGTTAGGTTAATACTACACCATCAACAGTGTTTCCATCAAATCCCCAGCTGAGCTCAATCAAGTTAATACTAAACACTTGATAAAAGTTCACCCTCCTGGGGGTACCAATTCTACTTGTCACTTTCTCTTATAAAGTGGCAGGTCCACCAAAAATTATTTCATCTCTGTCAAGTTAATATTACACCTCTGACAGTATTGCAAGAGTTCCTGAAATAGGATCTTTCCCTACAAAGTTTGACTTATTAAGATTATCATCATAATTTTGACAAAGTCAAAGATTCTTTACTTCTATGAGTCTAACTGAAGACAAAAAGTTCAAGACAATGAAAGAGGTAAAAAGAAAAGTGTCACTTTTATTTATTTCCAGGCATATGAAAGTGATACAAAATGCTCTCTTATACAATAAGATTGAGTGTTACAGTAAAAACGCTCTCTTATACAATAAGATTGAGTGTTACAGTTAAAACGCTCTCTTATACAATAAGATTGAGTGTTACAATTAAGGAGTACAAAGAAGTCCCTCTCTCTCTCTCTCTCAGAGGCCGTACTCACTCCTTGAAGCCGCATCTAATTCCAAGTGCACGATGTCTGAAGAAGTGCCAAAACTGTGGCGACAATTGGAGCCGGTTGCACTATGGTGCATGACGTAAATATCGGAAGAGCCCTAGCTGACTAAGCTAAGAGCAATAGTGTTCTTGAAGTCCGGTGGCAGCAGAAAGCCATGCAACCCTTCGTTCATGAGCATCTCTTTCGCCAGAAGGCCATCCAACGAACATGGAGTGTCCTTGATGTCACTTCTGGAGTGGGAGAGGAAGAGGATCCTATCTGCCACCGTAACCTCCTCGCCGCCATACTTACCCTGACCATCCCTTGCCAGCAGGCATGACTGGTGCAGTGGATCTGAAGAGACCTTGGCGAGGGTTAAGTCCTCGTCAGGAACATAATATATTCCCTTGTAGACGACGAGGACCATAATATATTCCCTTGTAGATGAACATCGAACGAGTTCGCCGACCGGAATATTCTTCCAAGGGCCCAGCGAACCTGAAAAAGGACAATCAAGCCTACCTACAAGGAATAAACAAGGGGGTTAGAAAATCTGGAACTTAGTATACTTCAACAAAGAAAATTAAGTGACAAACGCGGCTATTGTCGAAAACTTCAGACGCGGGAATGAGCCCGCGCAGTGAGTCAAAATACCACGTCAACAGAAGCAGACGCGAATCAAAACTGTGCCACACACAGGATTCAAACGCGGTCTCATTTTGCGCCCGCGCCTAAAACACAAGGCGCGAAAGGACTCAGACGCCGAAAATTGCCATCTCCCTGTCGAGGGAACAGGGGTTGCAAAATTCGGGTCTGAAACCTTCAGCCCGAGTTAGAATTCATCCAAGTCAGTGGCATTAAAACGCGAGCTTCATGAGCAAAGTCAGCGCCAAGTGCCAAAGACTTCTGTACTCGCATCCAGGGAAGTTTAAGTCGGCGGCGCAAATTCCAGAAGGAATGCACCAATTCAGACTTCATGAGAAAATTCAGATGATGATGATGCCAAAATGCAAACTTGGGTGGACTAGAAACATCACGGCAAGTCGGGACGGCATACCAGCAGAGGCCTCTGTCAAGAGTTTAACTCTCTGCATTAGAATATGGACATGGAAGATGATCAGAGAGACACTCTGTCCTGAAGAGACCAAACAGAAGCATGAAAGCTCTGGGTCATCTTCTTCCCGGAGTCGTCTTCATCCATGAAGACAGTACCCCTGTTAGAAACTCTGAAGAAGGCGGAAGTTCTCAGAGCAATCGTTCTCTTAAAAGGAAAATAGTCTAAGATTGGGACTGCTAAAGAAGGCGAGCCCCTATTTATAGGCCGCTCCTGGTAACCGTCATTTATGGTTCATCAATTGGAACCGTCGGCCTTAATGACCGCACGATTGTCAAAGTCCAATGGGAAGCTGACGCGTGGAGGGTCGCTTCGGGAAACGTTGAAGACGCTGGTCTACAACCGCCAGCGCCGGTTTTACATTAAAGGGTATTAACGCCCAAGTCCAATGAAGAACCGACGCGTGAACAACTGCTTCGGCAAACAACGGATGACCCGGTTCCCAATCGTCAGCGAAGACTTGACGTTCAATCGTCAGTGAAGACTTGACGTTCAAAGATCTCATAAAATCTTTATGTCAGGCCGCATGTAACGTCTGGAAGTTACATCGATACGCAGATGGGAAAACCGCGTCCTGGAACCCGCATCTCCTTTTTCAGAATGAATAACGTCCACCTGCGTTCCAAAGGGAAGTCCGCGCGTCGAAAGGTGATGTCCCGTCGGTTCCCCAGGCCAACTGGCAGTGCAATCATGACATGGCACAGATTCGCACCCGACGGCCGCGCCTCTTCGATGAACATGCCCCGTCATCACCGCCATAAATGCATTCAAAAAGTCGCGTCTCTCTAAGAAGTTCGCGTCTTTCCAGCCCGGCTGAACATTGCGTCTGCTTTATGGAATATCAGTCGCGTTTCCATATCCAAAAGACGCACCCCATGAAAGTCGCGTCTTTAAAGCAGTACTATCTCTGCTCTTCAAAAAGAACTGGCGTTCAGTCCTTACTTCTGCAAATCAGTTTCAACAGTACACTGGCACAAGCAGACGATCGTCCACTCCTGGCTTAAAGCGCGTCCATGACAGACTAAAAGCAATCGGGGAGGTTTAGACTGTGTATCTAGACACTCAACACGATCAACTCTGGTGGCCTCAAAGAGTTCAACAGTACACTCATGAAGACCAACTCCAGATAAGATCAAACCCGGAGCATTAACAGTCCAGTCATAGAGGTGAATTCAGCTAGAGTCCAAAGTATTTCGAAATCCGTCCCAGTTAACTGCGGAATATCGAAAACTTTGGAGGGGGTTCTGTAGGCTGTCTAAAAATCACTAAAAGACAAGGCATTAAAAGGCAGATTTTCAGACTCAAGGCGCGAAGGCTCAACAGCCACGTCTTAACATCAAGGCGCGTGGGCTCGACACCCGCGTCTCAACCTCAAGGCGCGTGGGCTCGACACCCGCGTCTCACCTCAAGGCGCGTGGGCTCGACACCCGCGTCTCAACCTCAAGGCGCATGGGCTCGACACCCGCGTCTCAGCATCAAGACGCGAGGGTCCAGACCCGCGCCTCGGTTATAACCGCCCTGGTTATTGGGCCAGTCACCGCCCACATAGCGGGGAAGTGGGGAAGTTGGCCCTCATCGTGGAGCATTTTTAGGGAGGCACGTTCACCCCCTAGGACCTCTATAAATAGCCTCGTTTGCTATGAGGTCGGGGCAATCAGAAGAGAGAGGATAGATACAAGGGCGATCAGAAAGGCATCTGCCATCAAGAGGATCAGAAGATCACAGAGAGAGACAGACCGAGACAGGAGAGAGCTCAACTCTTCGTCAAGCTTGCTGCGTACAAGCTGCTCTTTGCCTACCTCCTCTTTGAGAGTTTTGGTAGACAGAGTTGTGCTACTCCCTCTACCAGCCAAAGAGAAGATTCCCTGACGATCCCGACGGTCATCCGGTCAACGGAGAACAAGATTCACTCTCCACCGCCACACGAAGAACCCAGCCTTAAACAAAGGGAGGATTCAAGACTCAACATCCTCTCTCCCTTGTAACTGGAAGGAAAAAGCAGTTTTGTTGTAATTTTTTCATCTGATTCAAGGAAATTTTACAGTAAAGACTTCTTTCTCTTTTTTTCGGCGCGTACAGGAACGACTTCTTTTAGCTGATCGGGGAATCAGGGTCAGCTGTCTGACTAGAGACTGCTAGTTTGTACCTGAATCGCAACGGCATTCGGAGAGCATTGTGATAAGCCGTTCGCAGTAATATGACGAAGTGATCCGGTTAGCACTTCTCTTCTTGGTTAAATAATCTCTCAGATCCGTGGGCGGAGGATCAAAGAGATTAGCCTCGCAATGTCGAGGGCGGGAAGCTTCCTTGCCCTGTACTGTTGGGACGCAGGGTTCAGCGACGCGCGGGGCGCATGAACGCGGCTCTTGCGTCGCGTCTTCAGGACGCGCGTCTGGCGTCTCTGCTGAGAAGAGACGCGACTATCGCGTTGCTGATTATTGTGCCGGGGCAGAGACGCTTGAGAGATACAGGGCTGCTGGGCCCCATGCCTAGAGGCGCGTGCCTCTTACACTTGGCAAGGTGCGCGAGTTTCACCTTGGCGTATGGGGAGTGGGGCTTCAGAGGAGCCAACTTGGTGAGCCTCGCGTTTGGGCTGCCAAACGCGGATTTTACGTGCCGGATGTGGTGTGTCAGAGACGTCGGTTTGAACTTTGCGTCTTGCCTCAGTTGGACGATCAGTTGTTCCAACTTACAGTTGACACGCACGCCTCCTCTGTCGGAGCTCAGCGTTCCGGTTACGTCGTGGGGTTGAGAGAAACCAACGACGGCCTGGTGCTGAGGAAGAGGATGGATTGGCTGGACACCAGAGAACTTGACCACGCGGGTCTCCTGAGAGACGTTGGCGCGGGGGTCACGCATGGCGTGATTGGCCACAACATCCCTCACAGCAGCTGCCTCTGAGAGAGGCTCAGAGCGGGTTTCGGGGCAAGTCCCCGTAGAGACCCTGCGGTAGGTGCAGACCTTTGAGCTCTTGGAGCCGGAAGAGAGGAATTCTTCATACTTTGCCTGGTCGAATTCTACGACGAGTGATTCGACCATTTTCCCTTTGTAGAGGACGTCACCTTGCGCCACAACTTATTTGTCAGTAACGAAAGTAATCCCAGCGGAGTGCCATCTCTTATTTGGTTCGGAGAATGGTTCGCGTAAAATTTCCTTGAATCAGTTGAAAGATTACAACGGACTAATGCTCCGACTATAAGGGAGGGAAGATGTTGAGTCTTGAATCTCCCCTTTGTTTAGTGCTGGGTTCTTCAAGTGGCGGTGGAAAGTGAATCTTGTTTTCCGTTGACCGGGTGAACGTCAGGAACTTCTGGGGATCTTCTCTTCGGTTGGCGGACGGAGTAACACAGCTCTGTCGACCAAAATCTCAAAGAGATTGTAGGCAAGGATTAACTTGTACGCAGCAAGTTAGTTGAAGAGTTGGACTCTCTGTAGAAACTCTCGAGTCAAGTTCTTCTCTGATCTCCCTAAAAAATCCGACCCCTTCTCCATAGTAACAGGGCTATTTATAGAGGTTTCAGGAGCAAACGTGCATCCTAAAAACACTCCATAATGGGGGTTAACTTTTCCCGTTATGTGGGCCGTGATTGACCCTATAACCAGGACGGTTACAACTGAGACGCGGGTGTCGACCCACGCGCCTTGGTGCTGCAGTGCTGGCTGAGACGCGGGTGTCGACCCACGCGCCTTGGTGCTGTAGTGCTGGCTGAGACGCGGGTTTCGACCCACGCGCCTTGGTGCTGCAGTGCTGGCTGAGACGCGGGTTTCGACCCACGTGCCTTGGTGCTGCAGTGCTGGCTGAGACGCGGGTTTCGACCCTCGCGCCTTGGTGCTGCATTGCGCTGCAGTGACGGCTATGATTAGCCCTGCATCTGGAGTTTTGGGACTCTGCTTTTGAAGACTTGTCTTCAATGATTTTTTAGACAACCTACATTAAGTAACCCGAACAAGCTATACAAATCTACTGTAATAAATCACATCACTTTAATATATAGATGTCCACACATGATGATAAATAAACACAGAAATAGGATGGCAACTAAGTCTGATATAGAGAGAAATAAGAAATAACATGAATAAAAGAGAGTCAAGAATACTGATAATCAAGCAAAGAGAAACTCCAGACTCCTCGCGAAGCATACGAGCTCATCAACACTTGATTAATGAAATAAAACATCCAATATTTGGATGTGCAAATCCCGGGTCGTCAGAAAGCGACCCAATGAGTGTGTAAAAAAAAGGAAAGGTGTTCGTGCATATAATCAGTGTGTATACAATAATACATGTCTAAAACTATAAATGAAAGATAACTGAATCATAACATGAACAAGACTATGAATGAAATATAACTCATATCACAGTAAAATGAAACAACTGATCTGAAAGAAATTTGCTCTACCATATGTCTCTAATCTGGTTGGTTATTATTAACCTAACTAATATAGTACTTAACTATGTCTCATACCACAGCCGTTTTCTCACATATCAAATAATGTTATCGTTATTGTAACTGCATGCCAATGTAGTGCATTATGTTTTAGAAGGGTACCATACATGCAAAGTATCACGGTCTAACACCCCTAGCGCTGAACTAGGATAAGCTGCAAGGCTTTAATAACTGAATACCACAGCCCCACACGAAACGACAACTAGTGTGACGTTATAATCCATGCATAGCCCAGACAACTAACAACTGAATAACTAGGTAGCCAGTACTACCTTGGTTCCCTATGGTGGAACCCACAACTCGGTATACCATAATAAGTCCTTCTAAAATACACGACATGTATTATCAGGCAATTATCCCTTTCCCTGAATTATTGTATCATTTTATTAACAAGCAAACAATGTGAATTGATATGTGATAGTAACCGATATCTCCAACAACTGCTGATGTCAAAACTGACTGATAATATCTGACTAATGAATAACTGACAACTAATAACTGACATCTGAATATTAGAGATATAGTCACTAACACAATAGTGTTACTAACAACTGGTAACTGATACTGATATCTGACAACTACTATAAACTCTAAAGTATGAGATCACCGATATCAATTAGATCACTATCACAATATATCTGTCTCTATAACTGAATAACTAAATCAATCAAGATCATGAAGAGTAGTCTACTGATTATCCAGAGATCAACTAAGTTGACGGATACCGAAATCACAAATAAAGAGTAGAACATCCTCAAATAACATGTAATCTAAAGTAGCCTACATCTGATACTCAATGTCAACAGGTTCATTCGTACTCAACAATATAATCAGGGGATAGATCTTAAAATACTCACAACTCATAATCTAATAGTCATCAATCTCATCTAAATGTTGATCAAGATCTGATAAAGAGAACATAAATCCCAGAACAACTCCAATTTCAACTAAGTCCATATACAAATTCAAGTATCAGGAAAATCAGTCTTTTAATAAAAGAACATCACATCTAATATGTCCTCAGATACCCACATGAATTCTTATCTGATAATCACCAAACAATTGTCTGATAAATACTCTACATAAAATATGTCATCTATTAACAGACACGAACTAATTTAATAATAAGATCCAGTCTAGTCACTTTCTAAGGTAAATCACAACTAGATCTGAATTCAAAGTGGTGAACGAATACACATGAAATGATAGGAATACTAAAGTCTTAGTGGTACAATATCGAATCCATATACACTAAACATCAAATCACATCCGGTCCATAATCAACAATACATCTGATGCTCATTATCAATAAGGTAACATCAAAAACTATCAAGTAACTCTAAATACCATCAAGCATATAAGGAACCATTATCTGGCAGTCTAGTCCTCATCGACTTATCAATCAGTAGATAAATATTATATAAGTTTCATAACACCATAAACTCTCATACTATCTATATTCTAAGTCCAGTATCAAAAATTCACAAATGAAATTATATAAATAATAGAATAATATCGGGAACAACTACATTCTCACATGAAATGATAGCATAAGCATATCAATAAAATAAACTAATAAATCATATGTGCACTAATATCAGTAAACGAATAACAACACTAAAGCAAACACTCATGATCAATAATAAGTCTGAATAATATAAAGTAAACACTCACATGAAATGATGTAGTTTGGAATCTGAATCGTCATCTGGTCTTCACTTCACGAACCGACACGGATCTCCGGATCATCACATGGGTTGGTCTTCGAATCGCTAGTGTATCAAGTCAACAACGAGCACAATCCGAATCTCCCATTACCGAGTTCAGTTAACATGACCGAGTCCGCAATTGTTGTATTGCAATCTAGCACCCGCAATAAAAATGAGGTTCAGGCGAAAAAAATTGTAATTAAGTTTTTCCTTAATTAAGTTTTACTATATGTGGTTACGCCTGAAATCCCCCCTCCCCCTCCCACTCCTCCCTCCCAAAAACGGAAAAAAAAAAAAAAAACTTAGGAGGCTTGAGGTTTGATTTAATTTCCAATGCCATTTTAACCTGGTTCTACTTGGTAGCCACATATTGATGTCATTTAATACTAATAGTAGTGCTCATGTCAAATTAAAATTGAGTAAAATTGGCCTACGCAATTAACTTCTATAAACACGAAAGATCTATGGAGAACCGAAGAATGTGAAGAAAAAAATTTATTTACATGTTTTTCCTCAATTATAATTCTTTTTCTCTTTTTATTTTTCAATTACAAAATATTGACCATAAGAGGAAAAAATTACAATTGAAGTCCAACTCCAAATCAAATTCTTATTTTCAACATGCTACTTACTTTATTTTAAAAATAAAAATAATAAAATTCTGAACTAATCCTAACATCATCATGACTCTTAATTACAATAAATCTGGAAACACCAAGAAACCTAAATTAACTCAAACTCTGAGTAAAAATGTGCATAGTGTAATTCGATACCAAGTAGCATTGGGTCAGTACCCTCTCACTCTACATTTAAGCCCTATTTCCACTCGGACTCGACAATGTGGACGTTTGAACCACTCCTATAGAAAACAACAAAAGCAGGAGAAAACTCGCAGGCCATAACCCTCTACAAAAAGAAAGGAGCAGTTCTTCTTCCCTCCAAACAATAAGCATCATACTCACAACCTACCAACCTCTCACACACACACACCCCAAAACCACCATGTCTTCAGATCACAAGAACCTCATCCTGCCCATCACCACAAGCCCGGATCAATCTACCATTATTACCATCAACGACAAGAAGGAGGTAGGTTGTCATCGGCAGTCGATTCAGAAGCCCAGTCATCGGCAGCGCCTCCTTCGCTACGGGCGATGCTGCACTCCGATTTTGGCCATCATCACCGTGGCGATACTAGTAGTCTCCTTCACGGTGTTCAAGGTCAGGGAGCCCACAATGAAATTGAACTCCATCAGCCTCGGCGAAATCGACCTCACCAAGAACGTGTCAGTTATGGCCGACGTCTCTGTCAAGAACCCTAATACACTCGCCTTCAAGTTCAGTTCCAGCAAGACATCGCTGTTGTACGGGAGCCGGGAAGTCGGCCTTGCTTACGGGCCTCCGGGGACCGTAGGGGCTCACCGGACGCTGCGGACGAATGTAACGGTGGACGTGATTACGGACAGATTGCTCAGTGATTCTGCGTTCATGGTAAACATGGCGAGTGGGTCGCTGGAGCTTGAAACTTCTACCATGGTTTGGGGTAAGGTGACGATTTTGGGCGTGTTCAAGCGCCATGTCGACGTTATGATGAACTGCACCGTGAGTGTGTCGATCGCGAGCCAGGCGATACTTGATCAGCACTGCACGCAGCGTATGTGGCTGTGATTAATTTTATTTAGCTAAAATTGTAACATTGAGGGAATTGGTTTAATCAGATGACTTAAATTTAATGAAGGTATTTTTTTTATGTGGAAAAAAATAGTTGATGACTTTTTGAGCACGAACTCAATCTAAAAATTTAATTTGTGTTTTCCCGAGCTATGAGGATTAAATTTCACAATATGGTGCATGGATTTCTGAGTTTCTACACTATTTGTTCAATTGTTTTGTGTAATTCGATGAGGTAAGTTACTGATTGAGATTATTGCGCTTTTGTAGTAATTAGTTTCATAAGTACACTAATCTAGTAGAAAAATTGTGGGAATCAAATCTTTGGTTTAAACCGTAACTTGGTCAAAAGCTGCACAATACCTGTCCTGCTTTCTTTACTAAAGAGGATGGAATCAAATCTTTGACTTGAACTGAATACAGAAAATTAAACAAGAACTTGGCCGTGATGAAGAGCGTGAAGATACAATCAGTTTAGTAGTAATGAGATGACAATTAGTTTAGTACTAATCAGATGACATACGTTAGCAGAGTAGAAGACGGCAACGTACGGCGGGGTTAAGTTTATTTTTTTGAGCCAATTTTGATTGATTCTTCTTAATTTAAAATTAATTAATTAATACTGACAGCTAGTTCTATAGAGATATGGAATTAATTTAGAAATTACTTGAATCGAACTAATCATAGCAACGTGAAAAATTCGGAGCGATTCATGGGATCACAGATAGAGAGAGAGAGAGAGAGAGAGAGAGAGAGAGAGAGAGAGAGAGAGAGAGAGAGTGGTTAAGGAAGTAGGTGGGGTTGTTGCTAAAATAATAGAAATAGAAGAGAAAGAAGACAAGAATTAGATTAGATTTAATCTAATTCCCTTGTACTTCACTTGTTATCAAACAAACACCACAAACATTCATTCAATCTATCATCAAGTACAAACTAACTCCGGATCTGAGCAAATATTTCCTGAGCTTTGTCAGCATCAAACAGCTCGATTGCATGGTACCCTTTCTCTTCCTCCTCCAGCCCCAACCCCCGCCCACCCCCCCCCCCCCCCCCCCCCCCCCCCCGCGGCCTTCTCCAGCATTTTCACAAACTTCTGCCTGCCAAACAGCTCACCATTGTCCTTGGCATCATCGCAATATTCTCATAACCAGCTTTAGTTAGAGGATTGCAGTACTCGGGATCCCCGTTCGAGCCTTGGGAGAGAGCCAGCCTCCACAACTCGTTGGCGCGCAGCATTAAGATATCGTCCTCCTCCGACTCCTCCTTTGACTGTGTCCTCTCCTCCCCGCCAAAGTAAGGCTGTATCAGCACCATCCCCAGCAGCTTCAAGGGACTCAGAGGCTAGCGGAGCGGAGTCCAGAGAAGTAGGCAATGTTGCCGCCGAAGCTGCTGCCCATCACGAAGCAGCGGGAGAGGTCGCCGTAATTGACGATCCATGGGTCCTCCGACTGACGGAGGCAGCGAAGGGCCTCGACGGCGTCGTAGTAGAAGGCGGGGAGGTGGTGGTCGGGGCCAGGCGGTAGCCGAGGGAGACAACGCTGGCGAGGAGGGTGTCAGCCATTTGGTTGCAGAACTGGTGATAGAGGACGAAGTCGGGCTGAAGAGGATGAAGCCACCGCCGTGGTAGCAGACGATGACCGAGAGCTTGTTGCTGTTGTTATTGACATGTGAAATTGGAAGGTAGAGGCGGAGCTGTGTTGTTTGTGATGTTGAGGGCTGTCTTTGGACCAGAGAGAGAGAGAGAGAGAGAGAGACGAGGGTAAATCAGCAATTTTATTTTAAAACAGTTAAAAATTTAACAATTGGGGGTGGGCGGGGGTGTTGTCATATTTGATCAAATTTAAGGATCTGAGATTAATTTTAGAAATATGATGATTTGAATGATAATTTAAGAAATAGAGAAGACATACGAGGCATATATAAGAAAACCCCTTAATTTTATTGTAAGCACAAAAAATATTGAGAAAATAATTGCAAGAAGAATACATATTTCTCTATATATGCATACAAAATGAGGTGAGAATTTTTAAGCAGGATGTGTTCTCCAACTGCTCTATAACATGTGATATAAACAAATTGATCGCAATCACTTTCAAACTAAAATTGAAAACTAAGATTTAAAAAAATAGAATTGAGAATTTGGATAAAGTTTTGAGCTTCCCACCCTTGCACAACGGGTTTCACACCCAAAACTCAAGAGCATATTCATGAATTTTTAACTCAAAAATTTATAATTTCAATCATTCAATAATAATTCAAAGAGAAGTCTTGAGAGCCTATTTATAGGTTTTACAAAAGTACACTTCTAGGAATTAAGTGGGTCCACTGGTTCCTTTCCCTTCCTCTTAACAAGGGCATTAAGTGGAGTGGAAAGGTCATGATCAGCCACCGCTGTAGTGGACTGCACTCCTGTGATCTCTATCTTTTCTCTGGCAACGGCCACCTCTCGAGAAGGCTACAAGTTGGAGGCGAAGGTCATCACGTAGCCTCAGACGTTCGCTCGCCGCCGCTCATTGGAGACTTCCCCTTTTTGGTTGAAGAAGTGGGCAACTGCTCACAATCCATGGGGAGGTGAGGACTGGAAGAGCAATGAGAAGGGGGTTGATCCAATGGGCTTAGCAACCCTTCCCCCAAAATAGGCTTATTTGGGCTTTTCCAAATGGGCCAACTGGCCCAATAACCTGGTCCAAGGCCCAGTGTGAAGGCTGGTAGCCTTGTGATCAACAACAGTATTGTTGGTTGACCGAATCAACCGAGGTGAGATCAGTTCCAACGAGATCCTAGGGTTTCGTCTCCAACGACAGACATGAATCCAAGGAATTGGTAGCAGCAAGTCATCATCGGTGAGCGGATCCAGCACCACAGCCATCTGAACATCCACCTACCTCTCAATAGTTGGCAAGTATACCAGCGGTGGAGTAGCTTGCGACGGTGGCGAAATTCGAGCTGGGGGCAGGAGTCAGTCGGTCGCCAACACGATCGCATTTCGACAGAAAAAGTGAATATGTTCATATTCGAACGGCTGCCAAGCTGGAGGCGCATTGGAACCCTCAAGAACCACATCCGATCCAGGCAGGAGAGGTCGTTGTAGATTGATCTCAACTGCGATTCAAGCAAACCGACCTTTGGTTAGAAGCTCAGTTGCTGGATCCAACCTGACAAGACGCCCTGCACCCGCAACCACCAATTCTAACGCCGAGCGTGTCCAAAGAGTAGGAGGGAGATAGGGAAGTCGCAGCCAAACCGTAGCATAGGGGAGGAGCACTAGAGATGGTCAGAAATCTGACGTCCTCCGTGTGGGAGAGAGGATATAGAGGAGATGGAAGAAGGTAGCACAGAGATCGAACGACAAAGGAGCGAGAAACGGCGCATGGAGCAGGCCAGTTGTGCTCCCAGTCGATCTCCCGGTCGACCGGTGGAGGAAGCCAGTCGACCGCCCGGTCGATCGGCGTGCACGAGCGTGCACAGGAAGGAGCGATCGACCGGCCCGGTCGACCGACTGAAAGCAGGCCAGTCTCGGTTGGGCGCGGTCGACCGGGCCGGTCGATCGTGGCATGGGTCGGTCGACCGGCAGGCGCATTTGGACTTTCCTTTTAGGATTCGAATTCCTATTCTGGATGGGATTGAATCCAACCTGGGTTTCCATAAATTCAGGGACTCTGTGGCTATAAATAAATGCTAGAGGTCTCATGCATTGTATCCCAAGAAATATCTCTAAGAATTCTTCAAGTTCCCTCTTGTATTAGTTGTATTGATTGTTGAATTAATAAAATCTCTCTCTCCCTTGCCCCGAGGACGTAGGCACGTTGGCCGAACCTCGTTAAATTTGTGTGTTGATTGCTTTTCTCTATTGGTTGTTGTTCCTGTTGCGTTGGTTGTTTCTACGGCTGCATCGAGTCTCCGCCAGGTGGGCGAATTCCTCAAGGGTGGTTGTTGTGTTTCCCCGACCCGCTGCGCACAACAAGTGGTATCAGAGCATCCCAGGTTCGACGTGGGATCATCTGTTGATTCAAGGGCATCTGTTGCTGATTGGCGGAGATCGTGTGTCGATCTCGAATCAGAGTTGGGACTGTTTGTGGGATCGTGTGTCGATCTCAGAACAGCGTGTGAAGATTGCTCAAGGAATCAAGTTGGTGGAGCAGATTGCTTCGGAAACTCTTCGAGGGTTTCGCGTGGAGGTAAAGATCCTGTCTTTATCTAATTTATTTTATCTAACTCCGTTTGTTTTCACATTGCTTTAAGGAATCAGTTGAGAAGATGGCTGGAGAAAGTACATCGGTGAGATCCATGAATCCACATCCAAGGATTGATGTGGTGAAGTTCAACGGGACGAACAAATTTGGTATGTGGAGATGTGAGATTATGGATGAGCTTACGGCATCAAACCTCGAAGACACTCTACGGTTGGAGAAGAAGCGTGCATCAACGACGGAAGAAGATTGGGACAAGATGAACCGTTCGACGTGTGGCTTGATCAGGTCTTGTCTGACACAAGACATCAAGTATCAGGTGTTGCATGAGACATCTGCGAGGCAGCTGTGAGAGATCCTGGAAAGGAAGTATCTGACGAAGAGCATAAAATTGCGATTACAGTTGAAGAGTAAGCTCTATGGGTTTTAGATGCAAAGAGGATGCTCCGTCAATGAATACTGGAACCGCTACGCGAAGCTTCTTACAGATCTAGTTAATATGGATGTGGAGACTAGTGAAGAGGATAAGACGGTAATTCTTTTGAAGTCTCTTCCTAGGGAAGAGTATGAGGCCTTTACTCTTATTTTTCTAAATGGAAGACAATCCCTTAACTACGATGAGGTGTCTGCTGCACTTGTGAGTTATGAAGCAATGAGACAGGACCGACTGTCTTCTTCGAGAAGCACAACAGCAGAGGCATTGGAGGTAAGAGGCAGAAGTTCCAATAGGAAGGGAAGAGACGATCGGGGGAGATCAAAGTCCAGATCAGGCATTAAAAATCTGAAGAAGAATCAATATGCCTTGTGTAAGAAACTAGGACACTGGAAAGCTGAATGCCCGAAAGCCAAAGGTAAGAAGGTGGAGTTTAAGACTGAGGCAAATCTTGCAAAGGTGGTCAGTACTCAAGACAGTACCTCACAGGCAGATGGATCAGACTCGGACTCATCGGTATTCTCTCTCTGTTACTACCCCTACTATTTGTAACTCAGATAATGCTGAGTGGATCTTGGATAGCGGAGCCACCTATCATGTGTGCCCGAACAGGGCCTGGTTTTCTAGCTTTGAGAAGCTGGATGGATGTTACACGGTCATGGGTGATAAACATCCGTGTAATATAGAAGGGATGGGTACAGTCCGTATCAAGATGGATGATGGGATAGTACGAGAATTGAAGGAGGTGAGGTATGTACCTCAACTCAAAAGGAATCTTATCTCTGTTGGTGCTTTGAAAGTATTGGGTCTGGTGATATCTGTTCGAGATGGTGTTCTCAAGATGATCAAAGGCTCGATGGTGATGATGAAGAGCGTCCGTCGGGACAATCTCTACTACTTGAAGGGTAGCACGGTTACAGGTCAGGTGGAGACTTCTAATTCTTCAGAAGATAGTTGCAAGAAGGTCTGGCAGGTGAAGGTCGGACAGGGAGGAGAAAAGTTTTTGCGAGCTCCTGCAAAGAAGGGATCAATGGAAGGTGCTGCTTCCTGTAACTTGGAAGGTGAACACAGCGTTCTGGACAAGAAGAAGGTGAAATTCAGCACCAATACTCACCACTCAGAAGGTCTTCTTGATTGTGTTCACGTAAGCATTTGGGGACCTGCTAAGACTGCATCGGTTGGAGGTCACAGGTACTTTGTTTCTTTTGTTGATAGTTTATCTAGGCATTATTGGATATATCTCATGAGACAAAGGAGTGAAGCCCTAAATATGTTGGTGAAGTGGAGAGGAAGAATGGAGAAGCAGATAGGCAGGAAGATCAAGGAGCTACAGTTTGGTAATGTTGAAAGAGACATGTACCAATTCCTACAATTTGGCCAGAACAATGGTATTTGTACTCACTTCACAAAAGGTATAAATATTGGCTAAGGAAGTAAACCGTTCCTTACTGGAGAAGGTTCGGTGGTTGTTGTCTAATGCAAGATTAGACAAATCATTTTGGGCTGAGGCGATTGTGTATACTAGCCATCTCATGAATAGATCGACTGCGATAGGAGGTAAAGCTCCATTGGAAATTTGGCTCTGATACCAAAAAAAAAACCCTGTCACGCCCTGCTTCCCAAAATACACAGAAACGGAGTCGCGACGAGAGTCGGCGACGTATATACGCGAGGAAAATACCCCACGTATACACGCTAAGCCTAAATTAACCTGAACAAGCTATAAATCTCTACCATAAATCACTGCAATAATACATATAAAGTCTAACACAATGATAGTAGATGAATAACGGAAAGAAAATGGCAACTGAATGCGATAAAGGTAGAATCAGGAAATAATAGGAAGATAAGAGAGATGAGAATACCAGAATCAGAGAGAGACTCAAGCTCCTCGCAATATGTATAGTCTCATCGAACACCTGCACAAATAAACAAACCGTCCAATATCTGGACGTGCAAATCCAGGGTCGTCAGAACGCGACCTGGTGAGTGTGTGTAAAGGGAAAAGCTCGTGCAGATAAACAGTGTGCATAAATAATAATAAGAACAACTGCAAATATAAAAAGACTAAATAACATGATAAACACTGAACAACAACCTGTATGTAGAACAAGGCAACTAACATAACTGTAAACAACAACTGACGTTATGGTGTGTAACCTAGCATGTCACTAGTTGTTATACAATCCGGTCATGGTTATAATTATATGTCTATCACAGTGACATAAATGTACACTCAGGTGATTAATGTCAGGCACAATACATTAACAGTTCATTATCAGTTATTATGTCAGCGAACACCAATTGCCACCTGTAATAGACGCATCCCATACTACGCCTACTATATGTGTCAATCAGCGTCCTAAGTTATTGAAATTAATAGAAGAGACATTATCCATGCTTTAGGTGGGTCCCGTACATGCCCGGGACCACGGCCTCAGTTTCCTGGCGCTGAACCAGGCCGTACCGCTAGGTACTCAGTAACAGTAATAGTAATCTCACTGTATGAACAGTGGAACAATAACAGTACAGATGGGATGTCAGTCATCCCCCAGAAACCCTGCAGTGGAACCCTCAGTCGGCTGCGCAACCTGTATCCTAGGTCCACCCAAAATACAGACGCTGTCTCTTCCATCAATTTTCCCAATCCCGGTGTAAGTTGTTCAATTACTTTATTATTTATTCAGTAAAAAAACAATCAATACTCATGTTACTTATAACACTGGGACAATGCGGTGACAGTAACGATAACAGTACAGTAACAGTCAGTAATCATATACACGGTGAACAATATCAGTAACAGTGAACAGTAACAGTAACCGTGTATACGATGAACAATGGGACTGTACAGGGTGTTACGGTCAAACAATCTTTTCCCAGTAATTTTCAGTAACATGAATAATACAGTAACAGTCCTGCTACTGCTTAATAAGCAGTCTCAACTAAAGCTGATCATAATCTCATTCATCCGTACTAAAGAGGTATCAATAACTGATCCATCAACTTATAGTCTCAATACAATCATCATGAATCATCAGTTATCAGTCCATATCAGCGTAATCCAATACGGTAAACCACCATCTCAATGAATCGATAATTAGTCCTCTCCTCGATACCAATCTGTTCTAATCCTATAACCACCAATAACTGTGATCAAATGATAACTGTTATCAAACTCTAAGATATATATAAAATGTGGTCACCGATATCAATAAAATCACTCTCATAATAACTCAATCTCCATAACTGAATTGATCAGTAGATAAGCATGAAGCACATGGTATAACCTCGAGATCAACTAAGTCAACATACACCACAATCATATCTAAATATGAAACATCCTCAAAGAACTGAAATCTAGAATAGTTCACTTATAAGTCAATACTAACAACTCATCCCTATTCAAATAATATAATCAATTGGTACATCGACGAACTCTAGCTTCTAATAATCCGAGTCATTACAACCAACTCTTATTTCCAATAGTTACTTGATCATTAAGTATCAATAAACATCGAGCAATCTAATACAATAAACTGCCGTTCCAATACATATCAATAATCATAGTTTAGTTCTCACCCTCTATTATTCTAATCTGGTTCCCCAAATCCTTAAGAGTTCACATTTCTATTAAGATCAACATCAGATCCCCAACACTTGGCAACATATCCAATACATGCACATAAGATCTATTAGATCAAGTCATTACCATCAATATCTACTTCTTGAAGTCACATACATCCATCTATATCCATAACATAACCCATGGTTAAGGTCTACATCCAATAAAGTAGTTATCCCCAATAGACCGATCTATATTAGTCGACTAGAGGGAAGAAACAAGTCGACTAGAGGAGGATTAGTCGACTAATTAAGTGGGCCTAGTCGACTATACAGGGACCAAGTCAACTATACAGGAAGGGAAGTCGACTGACAGAGATGCAGATCAGTAACAGAGACTGCACATCTTCCAGAACAACCTATTAGTCGACTATAGGTCAAGGTGTAGTCGACTATACTTGATATTAGTCGACTACTAGATGTGTCAAGTCGACTAACAGGGAATACAAAGGACAAACAGAGAGCACATCTATTTCCTGGAAGGTAAGTTAGTCGACTAGGGGGAAATTATTAGTCGACTAACAGAGCTATTAGTCGACTAATAACAGGTATTAGTCGACTAATCAGCCTCTGTCAGCCACTCAAATCCTGAGATACTCCTAGACACAATCCCATATTCTCTTCAATACACTCGTGTGCTCCAATATGTAATGTCTACACTAACAATCTAAACTCTCATAGGATGAACATGGGGTTCCAACATATAAGACCCTATATATATATATATATATATATATATATATATATATATATATATATATATATATATATATATATATATATATATCAATGAATTCTCATATAGTCAATCCTCATATGAGCTATCACTAAATAAGGAAAACGAGACTATCATATCTTTACCTAAAATACTTGGACAATGCAATAACAATGACAATAACAAATAAACATGTATCAATATAATAGCATCATGGCATCACGAACTGTAATTATCATATGCGAACAATAATTGAACCGAAGGATGATCAACCATAAAATATAAATTCATTGCAAACCAAATAAAACACTCACCTTCATGGGGGATCTGCTGGTTGACCTTGAGCTGTTGCAGCGCGCTGGATCAGCAAGGGGGAGCTCGGCCTGCTGCTGTGGGTGTTGTGCTACTGTGGTTGCTCGCGCGGCTGCTGCTGGGGAAGGAACAGCCAACAAGGGGAGGAACAGGTACCCACGGCCTGCTGCTGCCGCTGTCGGATCTGGTACACGGCCTGGAGAGTGCTGCTGCTCCGCTGGTTGCTGCTGGTGCTGCCGCTGGGAGAAGGAGGCGGCCTGGAGATGGGCACGGCCAGGATGTTGGCTGCGGCTGTGGTGGCCTGAGGTGAAGAAAGGGAGTGCACGGGGCTGCTGACAAGGGGCGCAGTCAGGGGATCTCGGGGCTTGGTTGGATGTTGCTGCTAATGGAGAGAGGGGGAATGGAGGGGGCGCGGCTGTTGGATTGGGAGGAGAGAAGGATCAGTTTAGGTTTAAGATTTGGTGGGGATTTTTGAGGAGATTAGTTGGGATTTGATCTTGTGGTTAGGATTTAGGATTTGGTGGAGATTTGGGGGGGTTTAGTTGGGATAAGATTTGGGTTGTGGGTTTGGATCAAATGGGTAATGGGTTTAACAAATGGGCCACCAACGGGATTGGGCTAAGGAGAAAGAAAATTCAATAATATGAACACTAATAATAGTAGTAACAAAATAATAACATCTAATAACAATAATAATACTATGTACTTATAACAAGTGCAATAAATAATAACCAATACATATATACAGTTCAAAAATATTATCACTTACTACTAAAATGGTATTATGGAATAGGGATATTACAGTAATTCCCTGACTTTCTGTAAAAGCCTGTCGATAGGCAAAGAGTGCTATCCACAGGACTGTAAACTACTAAGCTTCTGTCAAAAACTGTCGACAATTGAGAGAAATTGTCAACAGGCAACTTAAATCTGAGCATTCGCGTCTTATGTCCTGCATCACAACACAAGGTATTTAGCATTGAATGTATTACAACAATTACTACCATTACAAAGTAGCTTAAAGGAAAGATGGGAGCCAATTCGCCAGAATCAATTCTTTGGAGATTGGGGTAGTCCTGTTACTTTCAGTAATACAAGTCATAAAGCGGAAATACAGTAAAGACGTTCAAAATGACATGATGATCTACATGCAAAGCATAGCGAAATCCCATTTAACCAAGAGAAACAAGCAATGTATTGAACGAAAAGAGAGCACGGTATTTCAATTTAACGTAGAGGACATGCGATGAAGCTTCAACTGCAGAAGATGGTCTACAACAAGGTGACACCTAACTATACAAGGTGACACCTAACAATGCAGCAGTTGCATAAAGTTACAAAATAACGATGAAGAAATAGATAGCATCCTGCCTTCCCCATATCAGTCCGCGTCTCAACATCAGGCTTAGTTTATAACCACCATTTGTCTCCCAGATCCGCGTTTCTGTACCTTTGCTCGAGGAATCCAACCACATTGCCATAAATGAGTCCTCTTTGGGTTTTCCATACTAGAAAATGAAGGCGGCTTGTGTAGTTCCACCGTCCACACCAAGCTCGAGTACAGATTAATGCCAGATGAGCCACACTGCCACTTTACACATTTATTTTTTTTACATTCTCAGGCCATGAGGCGCTGGATTAATTCAGGATAAGCACCTTCAAGCTCTACAAAAAGATACGAATCAAGAATCGATAAGACTAGAATAAAAATACGAAATAATAGAAAAGAGAGAGAATTCTCACCTTGTTGTGTAAAGTTGAATAGTGGAGGAAGGGGGTTTCCATTTGGCAGGCGTGTGTTAGGGTTTCTCAATTCATCAAAAAAGGGATGGGCACAGGCCTCCAACTGCAGATTTCATAAAGAAAGAGCTTATAAAGAACTCCAGTTTCATAATGTGATAGATAATGTTTCTGGAATGAAGCCTTGACCATAGAAAATGACAGGAACCGTGCCTATAAAAGCTGAGCACAATAGCAACAGATGTGAGCACTATGCAGTTAGTGTTGGAATTTCCTCCTATGCGAAATGGTGCGAATGGTTCACTAAGAGGTGCTAAACTCAAGAGGCATGGATAACTCAATTATGAAGAACTGCACGATTTTCAAGAGATGTTTTGGAGAGGGGTGCGCATTAATTGATAGCAGCTATTGAAGGACTATTTATATGGGATGGATTTCTCATATGAAGATTAAAAGGCATCACACAAGATTAGAAAAACATGGAGAAAAAAGAAGTGTGTGAGATTAGATTTAATCTCTGGGTTTCTTCTTTGGTATATCTCAAGGGTTTTTCTTGGGGTGTGAGAGGGTGTTCATTGTAATTGACGATTATTATAGGACGATTATTATAGTGAATTCAGCAGGCTCGGACAGAGGATGCAGACCGATATTTAGTTGAACCTCTATAATTGTGTAGTATTTGCATTTGTGCATTACATTTTCTATTTTTTCTTATTTTCATTGTCTTGGTGCGCTTGTTTTCTCTCCCTCTTTCCCAACAAGTGGTACCAGAGCAGAAGGTTTGCGGGAGTTATCATGGCAGGGAGTTTTGCCTCACAATTCAAGGTGGAGTGATTCGATGGGAATGGGAGCTTTACTCTATGGGAAAAGAGTAAAAAATATCCTAGTTCAACAGGGTTCGGCGTTAGCATTGAAGAGAAAGGATAGCAAGCCGAAGAAGATGACAAAGAAAGAATGGGAGGATTTAGAGTCGAAATGCGCCAACACCATTAGACTCTGTATTGCTGATAATATTATCAACAATGTTAATGATGAAGACTCGGCACTGGCATTGTGGGAGAAACTTGAAAAACTCTATCTTGGAAAAAAGCTTAATAACGAAATTGAATCTGAAGCGGGATCTATACAAGCTGACGATGGAGATGGTGCAAATCTCATGGAACATTTAAATGTGTTCAAAAGGTTGTTGGATCAATTTGGGCGAGTTGATGTCAAGATTAAGGAAGAATACCAGGCACTTCTAGTTCTTACCTCACTTCCTGATTCTTTTGAGCACATGGTTACCAGAGTTGTATGGTAAGGATACCTTACAGATGGGAGAGGTCGAGTTGGCTTTGTTGTCTTACAAGAAGACAAGGAAAATTGAGGACAACTCAGGATCTACACTTGTTGCTTATGCTCAAAATCGAAGAGGAAGGAATGTGGTCGAGGGATCTAGCAGTCGCGGTAGGTCTAAATCCAAGAATTGCGTAAAGAAAGTGCAGTGCTACAAGTGTAAGGTGTGGGGACACAAAGCAGCACTGTCCGACTTGGGATAAGGATAGTCAGGGTTTGAAGTCTTCCACGACGGTAGCAGGAAATACTGAAGACCCTGGAGATATTCTTACTATCTTCAGGGAGGACACTTATTCTCAGGATGATTAGGTATTGGATTCGGTTGCAACAAATCATATTTGCTCCAGGAGAAAATTTTGAGACGTTTTATGAATCAAAAGAAGGTACTTTCTCTTTGCCTGACGGGTCAAAGTGTGACGTCATGGGGTTGGGAAGTGGGAACGGTGAAGGTCAAAATGTTCGATGGAGTGGTACGCATTTTGGGTGGTGTCGTATGTCCGAATGTTAAGGAAGAATCTGATATCCTTGAGCTAGTTGGACTCCAAGGGCTACAACTGCTCTATTGCAAGGGGAGCCATGAAAATCACACGTGGCTACATGGTCGTAATGAAGAGAGAAAAGTATGGAGGTTTGTATCGTCTGGTTGGTAATACCGTTGGTAAAATCAAGATCTTGAAAGTGTTTGTGAAACAGGGTGCACAGGATATCAAGTACTTGAGGTGAGTGTCGTTTGCGGGCATTGCAAAGACGCAGGCAGATTGTTTTCAAGGTTCAGGTGATAGTGAGAAGAAAATTTCTACTGGCAAAGGGGTCAAATCATGGTCCCTCTTCGGAGTCAATTGAGTTGATCGGGCAGGGTACACATCTGCATTGGCAATTTCGGATCAAGGGGGCAACCATAGTTGATTCAGGTGATGTGTGATTGGTACAAGAAAGAGTTAATGGTTTATTTATGGAGTTTGCAAGCGATATCTTAGGTGAGATGGACTTCAAGAATTGAAGTGGTGGTTTGCGGTTTTCTTTTCGCATATGTCAGGAAGGGGAGTTTGTTGGAATTCCCTCATATGCGAACAGGTGTGAGTGATTCATGAAGAGATGCTAAACTCGAGAGGCATGGCTAATTCAATTATGAAAGGTTGCATGATTTTTTAAGAGATGTTTTGGAGAGATATGTGCATTAATTGATAGCAACTCTTGAGGGACTATTTATATGTGATGGATTTCTCATATGAAGGATTAGGGGCATCACACAAGATTAGAAAGACACAGAGAGAAAGGAATAGAGAGTGTGAGATTAGGTTTAATCTCTGAGTTTGTTCTTTGGTATTTCTCAAGTGTTTTTATTGGGGTGTGAAAGGGTGTTCATTATAATTGGCGATTATTAAGTAAATTCAGCAGGCTCGGACAGAGGACATAGACCGGTATTTGGTCAAACCTCTATAATTGTGTAGTGTTTGCGTTTGTGCATTACATTTCCTATTTTTTTCTAATTGGTACTACAAATTAGTTTTTTGTTTTGTTTTTAAATATTAATGCGTGATTATCGAAGGGTTTAACATTCTGCAATTTACCTTTTGTTGGTATAAAATCTGCAATCTTGCTTTCTGCACCCTCTTTGAAATTTAAAAGGTCATCCTCGGATTTACATTAGAAGCATGTTCTGCTTTTTTTTTAACACTAATAGATTCTTTTCCCCTTTTGTGTAAATCTTTTCATCATCTAGGTATCTCACCTTTTCTCTTGAATTGGCAAGTTTTTTCTGTTTAAAGAAATTTTTTTCCTAAAATGATTGTGATGAGAACATCACCAGCTCTTAGATGACTTTATGCCTTAATTTATTTTCTTTGAGTTCAGTTGCTTCTTTTATTATGAAATTTAATCTCACATCGATTGTGATGGAGAAATTCACTTTGTAGGAGCTTTATTTAAAGAGACTCAACTCAGTAAATAAGATAGACAATGATTAAATAAAAACTTTTCAGTTAAATTCTCTTGAGTGTGCTCGTGAGTATTAGGGTGTGAAACTCATGGTGTAAGGGGTGTAGAGCCCGCGCAAGAGGTGCGAAGCTCAAATCTATCTGATTTTATCTCTAAATTATAATACCTCTTTTTTTCAAACCCTAGTTTTTTTTCTTTTGAATTGAAGGTGATTGCGATCCTTTTTTACATCAATTTGGTATCAGAGCATATGTCTCAATCCCCTTCAAATTTTCTCCCTGTAATACCCTTAGTTGATCATACGTATTTGTATCTCTTTTAAAATAATTGTTTGTTTTACTTATTATTTTATTATTATTGGTATTGTTAAATTTTTAATATGATTATTACAAATTATTAGTAGTAGTAGATATTATTACTATTATTGTTACGTTATGATTATTATTAATATTCATTATTATTGTTGTTGTTGCCACTAATATTGTTGTTATTATTGTTACTAATATTTTTATTAATAATTGTATATTTGCATGTGTTTAAGATGAGCCCACTTTCCTCTTCATAATTTCTCTTCTTTTCTCTCTTATTTCTTATTGGTTTCCAAGCCCATGCTCAAATCCAACCCTTTAGCCCATTGAAAGACCCAACCCACTCCCCTTATAATCCTATCCATATAATCCACATCCTATTTTAACTAACCAAATCTCCTATAATCTCCTTTAATCCTAACTAAACCCTAATCCCTTTATCCTTCTCCTTCTCCCATCACCACAATCGTCATGTACCCCTCCTCTCCTCGTACACCTCCAACCCCTTGTTGTTGCTATCCTCCTGCGCGATCCCCGCGCGTGATTCGTAAGCTCCACCTTCGTGCACAGCCGAGCTCTCTCCATAGCATCCCCTCTTCGTCATGGCCTCCGCAAGCTCCTCCCCAGGCTGAGCCCAAGCTCCTACCCAACCGAGCCTTTATCTTCTCCATCACAGCACATGCACCTCTTGCAATCATGCATCCCTGGCTTGCAACCCAACAAAACTCACCATCCCTACTCCTGGACCCGCCAACCCCACTCCATCTTGGCCATCTCCCACAGTAGCCACAAAAATCTTCACCCTTCCTCCTCTCATTAGCCGGCAGCAGCCCCAGCACGCATGTTATAACCCCAGAGCCCCAACTGTGCCTCGAGCTCGCCCCAGCCCCCACGCCGTGAGCAAACCCCATGTGCAACCATCTATCACACCATCTCACACAATGGCCATTGCCCCCTCTTCCCCCTTGCCGTCGGGACCCATCAGAACCCGATTTTCTCCGTCAGCGAGCAAGAGGACACCCCACCACTCTCCGGCATTCCATCGACATCCTTTGCAGCCTCCGCCACCTCCGCCAGAGCCTTCGTTGGCGCGCCGCAAGCCTTGCCCTTGCGTGAGTTCCCTTCCCCCTCTTTATTTTTCTCTGTTGAGATTATTTATACATGCATTGAGTGTAAATGAATGTATAAGTGTCTTTTAATTTTTGTGCATGCATGTAGTGCATGGGGATGTGTGGTGTGCGTGAGTGTATACACGTGTGTGTGTGTTTGGTGTATGCATGAGAACTAATATGCGTGTATGTATGTATGTCTAATTATGTATGAGTATGTATGCTTAGATGAGTGCATGAGGGTATGTATGAATGTATATATATGTATGTATGTGTATATATATGTGTGTGTGTGTGTGTATATGTATGTATATATATATATGTATGTATGTATATGGTGCATGTATAATATGTATATAAGAATATGCGTGTATGTATGTAGACGTAGATATGTACGGGGTGTATACCAATACATGTGTATAATTATATTCATGTGAGTTCATGTGTTTGGATGCATGTTACAGCGTTACGTACTCGTTCGTGCGATCCAAACCTGTAACAGGAGACCCGGACTAGATCCGGATTCATGTTCGCTGTGGAGCCAATACACTGGCGATTTAAAGACCGACCTATGGATGATCCGAAGATCCGTACCAGTTTGTGCGGTGAAGACTAGACAGCGATTCAGATCCAATACCATGTCATTTCATGTGAGTATTTGTTCTTGTATATTTCTTATTTACCGTTGTCAGTAGGCATCTATATATCACTTGTATCATTTCATGTGATCATCTGATTTATTTTACCAGTTTGATTACTTGTCACTTCATGATATATCAGTGAGTGTTCACTTTATTTATTTAGTTGATTTGAGCGATTATCAGTGTTATTTCATGTGTTGGTAGTTTGTCGTTGTTGGCTTAGGCCTAGTATTGGATATCCTGGACTGTGACTTGATTCGATCTATTGACTAACTGGCCGAGTTTATATTTGAGCATCAGACGTAATAGAACGCTTTTAAGCATAGCAGTGACAACGTATTGCATATCCTATAATCTAAAGCTCTAAACTGTGAAGCTTATGCCATTTTGTACAAAGCTTATACCATTTGGTTTAAGCTTACGTTTTTGTGCTCCTTAGCTGAAGTGTACACCTTAACATAACCCTCGTTTGCATGTTTTTCCTCTACATCTTCCTTTGATAATATTGACCAATTCATCTCTGAGCATTTGTATATACTACTTCACTTTTTTCACCTAGTATATACTTTTAGTCTTCATATTAAGACATCACTTAGGTCTTAGTTCCCGATCATTAATAACATCAATCACGAAAAAAAAATTATTTCTAATAATATGTACCATTATATGCCTTCTCATTTCCTTTTCCTATTTAAATTAAAGAAAATAAAAACATATAGAATCATCTTTATAAATACACACAAACACAGACACACACACACACACACACACACACACAAAAATATATAATTTTATTATAGAAAAAAAATTTGGAAGCTTATGTTTTTCGCTTTGAAACCTACTTTTTGTGGAATGGTCCGCTATTTCAATCAATGGTCATGCCACTTATGAACCTTCTTTTCCCACCTTAGGCTAGAGGAAATGAGAATTACCAATGATATCTTAAGAAGAAAGTCCATGATGTCATTGTGTATTACATATTGTCATCAATTACGAGATTGGCCTTTTGCAGCCAAGGAATGGCATTATATATGGCTTCCTGTAATTCATATCACGGTTACTCGGAGTTTTGTAGTTAACCATTAATTATGGATTGGAGTTTGTTTCATTTCCATCAATGCTTATTTCTTATAAATAGAGATGTTGCATAACAACACCAATTGATGCTCCGTCAAAGAAATATTCATATGATCAACACCATCAACTAATGGTAAAAAATTATATAATTGGGAAAGATAGATGTTGATAAATCTTGTTATTTATGTCCATGAATGCTTCTACCCATGTTTTCTTCTATACCCATTACAAATGTTGGTCATTAAGGAAATGGCAATCTTATGGAATGGGAGCATGCGGTGACGAGTATATAAACCACATGAGGAGAAAAACTTGCACTCTTGCAGTTTTAAAGCAAAGCAGAACCTAATACAATAGGAGAAACCGAGTAATAACAACATTATTCATGAGACAATATTTTGTGATAAATTATTTAACATATCAGTAGATAATAAAATAAGGAAAAAGTTATAATTTTAAAATAAATCATTAACACGTAGCACAAGCAAATTTTACTTGGAATAAGTCAAAGGTTCTTACTGCTGTACAGCGCAAGTTTGGTGAATATTGAAGCAACCTTGATACAAGATCAACGGCCTCAGGAGGCATTCGCTTTTGGAAAAGCTAAAAGGTTTAAGTTTAGTGAGTTAGCCATCCAAATTTTGATGCATCAATGCTGATATTATGTACTTACTCACCTTGTGCCACGGATGAGCTTTGATTTGTGGAAATTTGAATTCTGTGTAATTTGGATTCATGCATTTAATCTCTTCTCGAGTAGGGGTACCTAAAACCTTATACAACCAGGGCAGTAAGACAAACCTCAGTTAGCCAAAAAAGTAAAACATAGAAAATAGAAACAAAACATTAAAATAGGAATCAATCAAGGAAACAGAGGGTGAGGGCCAGAGTAAAATTGAGAATTAATAAAAACAAACCTTGATAATCTCCACTAGCTGATCAACACCACTTTCCCCAGGAAATATAGGCTGCATAATAATACCTTAGGTCTAGTTAGATACTAAGAAACTGGTAAAGGAACTAAAAACAACATGAATCACAAAGCCTCTATCCCTAACGTTTTGGGTTGTACATGAATCATTATCTCTATTCCCCTCTGTTGGGACAATCTCAGCTTAAGAAATGTTAATTTATTGCAGACTGTAGAATCCTATAGATGACAAAACCAGAACATGACTTGGCATATAATAATGCACTCTCTCAAGAGAAAAATGCTTAACTTGGTGTAGTAAGGATTTACAATGTCTAAAAGCCTTGGAATTCATGAATGAAGTATGTGTGATATACTTGGCATTCTAGTAGTATTAAACTACGAAGGTCTATTTCTTTATTGATATTGAGAAGAATTGCAAAAGATAATTACACAATCATGAGCAATTCTCTCTTTACATAGACTCATATAAGATCAACCCTATTCAAAATATGACTCATAATATTACTAGGACTTTAGGACTCCAAATACTATATTAGGACTCTAAGAGGTAGCTTATAGACCTACCCATTCCCATGAAAGATAAACAAGGCAGCACGAAGGGCAATAATGAGTCCCTATTGAAGTTTCAATTCAGAGTCTTCTGGCAAGAAAGCCTACTTATGGGATTTATGTAGTTTGGCAATTGACATAAATAAGAATCAAAAGAGGGGAGATTAATAATTTTAGAAGACAAGTTTAGAAGCATAGAAACAATAGTCAATGATGACAATGATGAAGAAGGTGTTGCACCAAGATCAGCGATGGTGAAGTTAGTGATATAACAATGATGTACCAGATATGTGAATCTCAAAGAACAATTGCTCAACCTCTTTGGCTTACAACGATATTGACCCCCTGATCTAGACCTCTTCATCTCTTTTGGGCAATGAAGTTTCTTTTGTGGACAATAACTTACACGTGAAAAAGGTGGTAAATTAGTTGTTAGAGATATTGGTTCATCGAACGATGAAACGAGTTTAATTGCAATCTATTTCCCTATTTCTAGTAGGGTAAAAAAAAAAAAAAAACTTGTGCCTCTTAGGATGATGTTACCTCTGTCCTCTCTTCTTGTCGAAAGGAATACTCACCTTGGATTTCATCTCGATACTCATTAATTAATTTGGAAACCTCATACAGTTTTGAAACCAATATGTTATTAGCATGATGATTGGTGGTTGAACTCAACATATTGATTGACCACCTTCCATCTTTTTGGCGCTTTTGACATTAGCGAAACATCATCTGATCATGCTCATAATTTGGAGACAGAAATCGAGCTCTAAGTAACTTACTCATCTTTGGTTGTGTTTGAACTAGATCGTTCTGCTCTTGCTCTCTGGTCATCTAGTCATATGGACTCACAGCCACCATGCAAAAGTTCCTCCCTTCAGATTTTAAATGACAAACTTAACATGTTTATTCTTTGGAATCTTTGTTTTCTTTTAAAAATTTCTCTACCTTGGCAATCGAATAAAGAATCGTCGAAATGGGCTTTACTGTTAAAGATTGGACGACCCACCTTATTCATCAGTTGTTAAAAGGGTTGAAAGATGCTCAATCCATGATACGTAACCATGAAACTTGGGGCAGTCAAGGCTCTAATACCAATTCACGCAGACAGAAGTGGTAGAGAATAAATAAATTATTAATTGAAAAATAATCAATCGAAGTGATTAATTATGGTCAGTTAGAGTCCACTGACAAACCTTGAATTTACAAGTAACTCGCAATCCACCAAGTTAAGAAAAAAGTTTGAATTTTATTCAACAAAGTCTGAACACCGACTATCCAACTAGTTCTTTATGTAGGCTCTCCATACATAAAATCCTAAAACTACTTGAACTTGAATAAAAACAATTCTACAAAGACTCAATCTCAAATAATACTTAACCTGCCCCCGAATTTACAGACTAATTCCCCCTGCAGAATTTGCAGAACTGCCCCTACAACTTGAGAACATCATAACTTTTGCACGCAAGCTCTGTTTTTCACATTCAGGATGCGTTGGAATATTTTTTCGTGCTTTTGATCATGCGACAGAATGTTGAAGTGATCAAATTTACTGACCCATCCTACACACTATTTTATGTCCATAGATATATTAGCAACACATTTTTTTTGTTTCTATAATCACCACCACATTATATGAGGATCCTAGATATGCCTCTTTAAAAACAGGAAAAAAACCATATGTAGATATCTCTTTCTTAAACATCAACTAAGCTAGGTTCAAAAGCCAATTCAACACAATAATGTCAAGTTGGTTACATTTCTATTAAACTTTTTGATTAGTTAGTTACCTAATTAGGAGTCATATTGCTATGCGTTATTAGGAGTCATATTTTTATTATAAATCGTAATTGTGTTTGCCTATAAATAAGAGTATAGAGAGAGAACTCATAAACTCTCTTAGATTTTTTTTTTCTCTCAAATTCTGATATGGTATCAGAACCAATCAAATTTGTTCACGAACCTACGCTAGGCCGCGCTCATGTAGCATGTGCTAGCGTTGGACCATGTTTCCACATTGCGCATATGATATCATGCCTAGCATTGGGCCACGTTTCTGCATTGCACATATGATATCATGCCTAGCTCTGGGTTACGCTTCATCTTCCTGCTAATGTTGCTTCTAATCCCTACTGCAGCTACGCTATTGCTGCAAACAACCATTGTTGCAACTAGTCTACTGCTGTGAATACTACTATAACTGTTGCTACAATTACTAGCTACTGCTACTTCTACAACTAATCTATTGCTGCAAAAGCAACATCTACAAATTTTTTCAGCCTCTGCTGTGCCTTTGTTACTTCTGCCACATGCATCATCACCTCTACAACTTCTGCCAACTAATTTGCATCTCTCAATTGCTCTTTCTAAGCCAACAATCACCTCTGCCGTGCTCTCTACAAGCAATTAGTTGCTTCTACTAGATCCTCTACAAATATGATCTTATCTAATCTATAGTTATATGTCTTGCTCCTACTTCTACTGAGTCTTCACATTTACAGAGATTGAAAATCTCTCAAAACCTCTCATTTACTAGTTTGAGTCTACGAAAACCTCACGTTCTACTGAGTTTGAGTTCTCTCAAAATCTCATATTCTACTGAGTTCGAGGATCTCTAAAATCCTAACCTTATCCAAGAAGGATATTTACTTTTCAAATAGTCTTCATGCAAGGGCTTGGTTCGACTCGGCTTACTTCAATTTGCAACTTCGGCATTGACATCAAAATTCAGTATTTATTACAGTGTTATTTGTTTTTTAGTTTTTGTTTAGAAAAGTTTTGTTTCGGTGGTCTTTATTCTAGTCTTTTTAATAACCTTGGCATGATGGGTATCTATTCTTCAGCATGAGGGGAACTGTTAAACTCTTTAATTAGTTAGTTACCTATTTAGAAGTCATATTGTAATTACCTAATCAGGAGTCATATATTTCTATATATTATTAGGAGTCCTACTTGTATTATGAGTTGTAACCGTATTTGCCTATGAATAAGAGTACACATAGAGGACTCATATACTCTCTCAGATCTTTTCCTCTCAAATTCTGATAATTTCATTTGATAAAGTCCGCAACATATCTCAGACAGTCAGTCAGCCTTTAGTAGCTCTATTATATGTTCCCTCCAATGAATTTTTCCATATTATCTGATGAAAAAAGGGTTAAAGAATAAGGTAAATACACAATTTTCAATCACATGCATCACTGAATACAAAAGTATGTGTATAGAGCATGCAGCTTAGTATCAAATTACCAACCATGTTTGCTAGATAGCTCTGTAATTTGCCCAATAAGCCCAAGAATACCTGAAGCGCTTACCTGTCCTAAGAGAAGCTCAGCTAAAACACAACCAGCAGACCACATGTCTATCGCTGTGGTATATTTTGAAGCCCCGAATATGAGTTCAGGAGCCCTATAGTATCTTGAGCAAATGTAAGATATATTAGGCTCGCCTGGAACCTGAAATCAAGCCATTTAATTACAATTTAGAAAAGGAATTAAAATCTAACAACATAAAGAAAAGCAAAAGGATGATTTCATACCAACATTTTGGCACTACCAAAGTCACAAAGCTTTACTTGATGAGTATGGGGATTGACCTGCAAGAAATATTGATATTCCAACAAAATGATTTAGCGGAATATTTCAGGATGGAATACAGTAAATATTGGAGGCGAGGGGGCAGATTTTGCTGCAATTAGGGGTGGCAATCTTGACCCGACCAACGGTGGACCCAACCACGACCCAAAGTTAAAGGGCAAGAGCTCAGGCATAAATGGATATGGGTCATAATTAGATCAACCCGTCAATTAGCAGGTAGGGTTAGGATCAAGATGCGGCTAACCTGATTTGACCTGATTAAAAAATTGAACTATATTAAAAAAAGTATAATTCCTCTTGACAAAACCAGGATTTGAACTCCATAGTATTAACTTGATACTAATTCCTCTAAACAACTTAGCCATTCAAAACCTTTGGCTAAACCTTGAACTTAATTTAATGAGGACATCACCAGTTCTTAGATGACTCTATGCCTTAGTTTATTTTTTTGAGTTTAGTTGTTTCTTTTATTGAAATGTAGTTCCTCATCGGTTGTGATGGGAAAGTTTACTTTGTATCTTTTATTGAAATTTAGTCTCACATTGATTGTGATGGGAAAGTTCACTTTGTAAGAGCCTATATAAGAGATTTAACTCAATGAACAAGATAGACAATGAATAATTAAAAACTTTCCAGTTAAATTCTTTGAGAGTGTTCTTGAGTATTGGGGTGTGAAGCCCATAGTCTTAGGGGTGTGAAGCCTGTGGTGTAAGGGTGTGAAGCCCGCGCAAGAGGTGCGAAGCCTAACATTTATCCGGTTTTTCTCTAAACTTCAATCTCTTTTCTATTTCTTCTTTCAAAATCCTATTTCTTTAATTTTTAGTTTGAAGGTGATTGCGATCCTCCCATTTTACATCAGTTTAGTATCAAAGCTTCTGATTCCAATCTCCTTCCACCTCCACCCTCTGGGTCAGCCATGACGCATCAGTGTTGTCACGACCATCACTTTGGCCCGATTGAGATGCTTCGTGAGATGAGCCCTCACTCGACAGGGTGAGTTTCTCTCACCCCGGGGGAATTGATGAGGACATCACCAGTTCTTAGATGACTCTATGCCTTACTTTATTTTCTTTGAGTTTAGTTATTTCTTTTATTGAAATGTAGTCCCACATCGGCTGTGATGGAGGAAGTTTACTTTGTATTTTTTATTGAAATTTAGTCCATCGGTTGTGATGGAAAAGTTCATTTTGTAAGAGCCTATACAAAGAGGTTCAATTCGATGAAAAAGATAGATAATAAATAATTAAAAACTTTTTAGTTAAATTCTCTTGATAGTTCTTTTGAGTATTGGGGTGTGAAGCCCGTAGTGTAAGGGGTATGAAGCCCGTGGTGTAAGGGGTGTGAAGCTCGCGCAACATTTATCCAATTCTTTTCTCTAAACTCTAATCTCTTTTCTATTTCTTCTTTTAAAACCCTATTTCTTCATTTTTAGTTTGAAAGTGACTGTGATGCTCCCATTTTGCATCATAATTACTTCTAACAAAGTTAAGCATTTAGGTATTGTGCCTTCAATTTACGTGACTGAGGTAAAGTCATATCAAGCCATTTGACAGCTTTTAGTCTGAATTAAGTGACTTCCCAAATTAAGAGGTTGGTGATCAAATCCCATTCTAGTATTGTGCCTTCCATTTAAAAATAAAAAAAATAAAAAACATATAGATAATAATATAAAATAGAATTAAAGCCAGTACTCAAAAAAAAAAAAGTAATCATGTGGTTAGAGCATGTAAAACATGCTTATAGAAAAAGGTTGACCTGGGTTCAATTCTCCCCTCACATTTTAAGTATCTTTGTATGTTGATGATGCGGGAAGACTTTTTGTAACAACTATTTTGAGCTATGAATTAGGGGCTTCCAATTTTGAAGTCCCATCCAAGCAAAAAAAAAATATTTAGAAATTTGGAGCTCTAAAGAAAATTGGGATTTTAAATAAGTTTGGGATGAAATTTTGGACATCTTGAGCGGAGGAGGAAGATCATATTAGGATTTTATTTTTAAACATTAAAAATTGAGGATGGAAGATCATCAAATTTGTAATTTTTGGATTTTGGGGGAAAAGAAATCAAAGTTGGAAGTTTTAGATTCTTATAGAAATTTAAAAATATAAGGAAAAAGATCATAATTGGAAGCTTAGAAACTTGTGAAGTCTAAAAGAACAACAATTAAGCCATTTGTCCTACATATTTGGGGGTAGGCTACATGAACCAAAAGAGAATTACGCCGGATCGGGCACATGGATCAGCTTTCTCCACTCATTCATATGGAGTAATATGCCTTCATTAAGACCTTTAGCCTCTATATCTTATCGTATCACCTTCATCAACCATCGTAAGTAGTTTTCTCTCATCTTCTCTTCTATAAGGGCTACGCCTATCTTAGTATGAATATCCTCATTTATCACCTTATCTCTTCTCGTGTTAGCACACATCCGACGAAGCATGCACATCTCTACTACACTCATCTTCTGGGCATTATATCTCTTTATTGCCCAACATTCTGCGCCATATATCAAAGCTGGCTTAATAGCAGCCGATAAAGCTTTCCTTTCAGCCGTAACAAAATATTCCGATCGCATAAAACTTCTTTTGTGCTCCTCTATTTCAACCAGCCGGTTTGGATCCTATGATTGACATCACTATTTTGATCTCCCCATCTTTTTGGATAATAAAACTCAAGTACTTAAAATGATTGCTCATCATTTCAACCAGACGGCTTGGATCCTATGTCTGTCTAGTGTCACAATACTATAATCTCAGATTCTCTATTTACTGAATTTACACTCCATATACTCTGTTTTGACCCTATTTAATTTAAAACCTCGAGATTCTAAAGTTTATCCCTACAGCTCCAATTTGCCATTTATCCCAACTCTCGTCTCATCGACTAGGACAATATCATCAGCAAATAGCATACACCACGGGTAAACTCATCCACCACTATGGCAAATAAGAATGGACTCAATGCAGATCCTTGATGCAATCCAATTGTGATAGAAAAATCACTTATAATGCCTCCACAAGTTCTGACATTTGCCACTACTCTATCGTACATGTCCTTGATTATGTCAATATATTTGATGGGAACTCCTTTCTTCATCAATGTCCACCATAATACCTCTTTTGGCATCTTATCATAAGCTTCTTCTAAATCAATAAAGACCATATGCAAATTTCTCCTCTCGAAATCGCTCTATAAGTTGTCGAAGCAAATGAATAGCCTCTGTCGTCGATCGCCCCGACATGAACCCAAAATGGTTCTCTGATATTTTAACCTTCTGCCTTAACCTGTGTTCAATTACCCTTTCCCAAAGCTTCATGGTGTGGCATATGAGTTTTATTCCATGATAGTTTGAACAACTCTGGATATCACCCTTGTTCTTATAGAGAGATACTAGGGTACTCTTTCTCTACTCATTTGGCATCTTTTTAGTTAGCCTGATCTGTTAAAGAGGTTTGTCAGTCATCTCACGCCCATCTCTCCTAAGCATCTCCCTACCTAAATAGGAATTCCATCCGGGCCAACAGCTTTTCTTGACTTCATCATCTTCAAGGCCTTTTTAACTTCAGATTCGTTAATTCTACGCTTATAATTATGGTTCATATCCTGTCACTGAATGGTAAGGTCGCCCAAATTTTGAGTATAACTACTATTGAACAATCTGTCAAAATACTCTTTCCATCTTTCTTTGATTTCTTCATCTCGAACTAAAACATTCTGATTCTCATATTTGACACACCTCACAGTACATAAGTCTTTAGTCTCTCTCTCCCTTAGTCGAGCAATTTTATATATATCATAACTTTCTTAGCCTCCTTCTTGGCTAGCTTATATCTCTCAAAACTCACTTCATCACAATTTTTCTTCAAATCTCTGTAAGAGTTTCCTTTGATCTTAATGTCATCTTTTACCTCTTCATTCCACCATGATATGTCCTTACATGGTGGAGACCCATGACTCACCAAGTACATCTTTAGCTACTCTTTTAACGCAAGCTAGCCATTTTGTTTCATGTTGTATTGGGATCTTGGGCTTTCTAATCTGATTCATGTACCACTCAATCAATAAAGACTCATTGGTTACCTTCTTTTAGCCACCACCATTTAACCTTAGGATCTAACTTACGTTTAATCTTTCTAAATCTTCTTCCAATCTGAATATCTAAAACTAAGAGTCTATGTTGGGTTACTGCACTCTCACTCGGTACTATCTTACAATCGATGCAACTACCTCTATCTACTCTCCTAGTTAAAAAGAAAACTATTTGGCTCGCACTTGATCCAATTCTAAAAGTGATCAAAACTCTCTCTTCCTAAACCAAGTATTCGCTAATATCAAATCATAGGACAAAGTAAAATCTAGAATCAAGTTGCCTGGTTCATTTCTTTCCCCAAAATCAAATCCATGTACACTATTAAACCCATAACGACTAGTTTCTACATGCCCATTGAGATCACCGCCTATTAAAAGCTTTTCTCTAATGGGTATCCCTTGCACTATCTCATCTAAATCCTCCCAAAATTGACGCTTACTAGACTCATCAAGTCCTACTTGCGGTGCATAGACACTAATAACATTAAAAATCTCCCTGCCTAAAATAAATTTATCTAGTAAAATTCTATCACCCTTCCCCCTAACCTCCACTACATCCTCAAATAATTGTTTATCTATGATCACACCCACCCCCATTACGATTTCTATCTCTACCAGTATACCCAAGTTTATAACCCCAAGACTCTATAATTTTAACTTTTTCACCTACCCACTTAGTCTCCTACACATACAAAAATACTAATGTTCCTTCTAACCATAACATCAACTAACTCTGATAATCTACTATAAGAGAACCTATGTTCCACAATGCGAACCTAATCTTATATTCATGAGCTAACTCCTTTACCCTCACCCGCTCATAAAAGTGTGGGAATCCTTGGGCGCCGATGTGGCACGTCGCTTCTGGACGACGACTTAGCAACCCTTGCCCACTTTTCACTACACCTGGGCTCCGATGTAGCGCGTCGCTTAGTAGGGAACGCCCAAACAAAATTTAGCTCTTGGTTCATATACATAGCATGTGACAATGTTTTACGTTGACTGTCACAGGCCTTACCACAATCCTCCTCCTTTATCATGACTTGGGACAGACAGTGAACGGTGCACTGGCGGAGTTTAAAAGAAGGAAGATGTTTATGAGGATTCAGAAAAACTTTTAAAAATTTCAACCATAAGAAGATATTTTTATAAAAATTTTGAAAGACGAGAAAGTAGATCAAACTTAAGCACTTTAGACATACTATACAAATGTCTTTTTCCAACAATACAAAATTTAAAAATTTTAAAGGAGAAACAAATTCAAAATTGAGGAATTTTGAATTTATTAAGAAGGAAAAAGAAAATTAAATTTGGGATCAAAGTCATTTTGTTCCCTTTTTATTAAAAAATTGAAAGTTTTTTTAAGAGATTTTTCAAAGAGGTTGAGAATAAAAAAACAAATGTTAGAATTTTAAAATTCTCATCATCTTATGAAGAGTGATATTAATGTTAAAAAGTTGACAAATTCCCAAACAACAATAATTCAGAATTTTTGTCCTTTTGTTATATATATGCATGTATCTATTATGAAATACCAACAAGGCAACATGATCATTAGTGAAGATTTACTCAATCTGAACATCCTTCAAGACGGTGTAGCTGCTGGCAACAAATTGAATTTGGGTGAAACTCAATAATTTATCGCATGGGATTTTGAATTATTCAAATCCAAAATTTCTCTTCAAATATGACAATATCGAATAAGAATTAAATAGAGATTTGCAAGGATATTTATTGGATTGTCATGTCTTGATCTTTAAGGATGTATTATATTATAATTAATAAAAGTGAGTTAGAATATTAATCGAATACAGACAATCGCCACAGCTGCCACAAAAGGACATAAATGAGATCTGATTATTGAAAGTAACCAAAGCATTAGTGTGCTGGAGATTTTCCGTCACGAGCAATCAGACAGTGATCCATACCACAAGCGAGATTAGGGAGTGGGGGGTGTGTGTGTGATAAGATTATGCACAGCACAAAAAGAGAGACAAGATTTTTACGTGAAAACTCTTTATTGAGAAAAATCACAAGGAGAAGAATTCACTATAACTCGCAGGTTACAGGAATTGTTTTCCAGAGTCATAGTGATGGGCTTGACTGAAAGAAAAGAAGATCAAAAAGTTCTCTCGTTGAAGGAGAATGTATATTTATGCTTGACTGATTTCTGTACATGAAAATGGATGGTACGGGTGTAATCCTCGTAACCTCATGATCTGCATTGGTTGATTTGTTGTAACGACCGTGATTACTGGTACTTAATTGTTGGGATTGTATGCAGGAAAATTCGTCTCAGTCTATAATTACCCACGCTAAAGGGCGCTACATGTTATGAACGTGAGGAAGATTAGGTTGTGTAACTATCGGCAACAGATCAGCAGAGATCAGGAATGATCTGTTGCCATGATTACCTTATAGGGAAATGAAATCTGCAGAACATAGGGGCTCCGGGATGACTTGGAGCATCGGAGCTACCGGGACGAAAGTATCCTTGGGGCGAAGAGTAACTTCAGTGTGGATCGAACTAGTTCTGAGAGGATATGTAGTGATGGATTCTCTTGGTTACTTGGACACGTGGTATTATCCTATGAGGGTCAATTTTTGACCACTACAGATGCCCCGCGCTCTCTCTTGTCGGATCCTGCGGAAGAGAAATTGGAAGAACAGAGTTAGTAGAAGATTATTTCGTCTTGATGCTTGTGGGCAGAGGAGGATCTTGAAATTATATACGGATCGTCTGAATTAACTTGGAGATCGCGCTGATGGCTGATAGCTACATGCCGATCAGTTAATTTTCTTGAAATTTGTAATTGACGCCTCTTCGGATCTTGACACCATGATGACTGAGATCGTGTGGCTGTGATGGTTAATATTATGCCTCCTTGATTGACCAAAGATCTCCAAATGTGAACCGACTTTTTGGGGATAGGAAATTTGAATTGGAGATAGTTCGGCTCCTCCCCCTCGATTATAAATAAGTTAGATCCTTTGGGTGGAAGTAAACTTTGTCGTCTCCTCTAAGGAACCTCTGTATTCTTCCATTGTTATTTTATTGGGTCGTCATATATCATTTTCTCTTCTTCATCAGATGGAGAAAGGAAAGGGAAAGGCAAATGGTGGTCGAGCTCCCGTTGTTCCAGAGCCTGGTTAGCGTAATATGTTAGACGTTTTGTGATGAGTCTGTCACAATACATCAGTCATTGTGACAGGGCGCCGCCGGAGGCAATTGCTTGCTGGCGCGCTTCGATTGGAGCTAATGATCTGGTTCCAAGTCACCCGATTTTCAGGGGGTGAGGATCGATCTTTGGGATCTGACCCTCCCTTCATATCGGGTGCACGAGGAAGAGAGGAAGCTCTTCGGTTGGGTGTGCTGGTGAATTATTTCTCACCCAGAGCCTGGACCACTTCCTCAGAATACTGAAGTGGAGAAGTGATGCTATCTCCTTCTGGGGTGTTTTGCCAGAGTCCGTCTGGTCTGACATCGCTACCTCGCTCTTGGAGGACTTCTTGGGGACTGTCAAGGTGAGCGGTGTAGGTCTGAGTGCCTTGAATGCATGTGAGCTGCTGTCGAGGCATATGGTCACCTGCTCAAAAGCCATGGTGGTTGACTGCTTCTGGAAGATCTCCTCCGATGAACAAATATTTGTTGTTCTTGTATCAGGGTTATAGCCACAGTGGCAGAATAAGTTTCTGTATCTCCTATATTTCTTTTTCAAATGTGTAAACACAAAGATGTAAACGAATTTCACGTGTTCCATTTGTCAGATGTAACGACATAATGAAACTTAGGGGCTGTTTGGATTCAAGTGGGCCGAGGAAGTGGGGAAGTAGATTTTTTTCCTTTTGAAAAATGAAAATTTGTGTGTATCTTTTCTGGTGTTTGGTTGGTAGTTGGGAAGTGAAAATGAAAAAGTATATTGTGTTTTCTGGTGTTTGGTTAGTAATGTTGAAGTAGAAATGGAAAAGTTAACCACAAAGTTAACTATAAAATAATATTAAAATAAATATGAAAAAAATTGGACTGCAAATAGAATGCAAGTGAGATTTACATGACCACAAAATTAATTGTTTTGAACTACAACTTATTACAAATGAGATTTACATGGCTACAAAATTAAGAGAAAATTGTTGTGTAAAAGGGAAAATAGAAAAGAAAAAGGGGTTTTCCCATTTTCCTTTTCCAATGTTTGGATGCACAACGGAAGTGGGAAATGACACTTCCTCACTTCCTCACTTTCGCCCACTTGAATCCAAATAGCCCCTTAATGTAATGAAATGCAATGACATGTATTTCAAAATAGAAATGACCGAGACATGTTTAGATCTTGTCATATTTGGATTGTGGAATGATCATACCCCTTCGGAAGTCTGACTTTCAGATGGCAAGGATGAGATGTGACTCCATCTCTGAGCTTACAGCCTTACAGACGTTGAATTCTGAGTGAAGTGAGAACCTCAGCTCCGAAGGTGGACTGATCTATTTGGATGTTGCCCGATTTGGAGGGACGAGCCGAGGGCAGCCCAGAGGCAGATGTTTGTATCTATTGTTCTCGAATGGTGACCTCCCATATCGGAACACACAAGTATAGGATTCCGAGAGGGGAGCCCTCAGCTACGGAGTTGAGTAGATAGTTACACAATTGGGGATGAGCCTTCTGGAGGACAGCTGCCCAATTGAGGATGAGTCTTAGGAACCCAGAGATAGATACTTATGCTATAATTCTCAAGTGGGGGCTTCCTCTCGGAACGCACAAACAAAGGCAGTAGCCCAAACGATGATGGACCTTCCGGACGGTAGATGCTCGATTGGGGATAAGCCTAGCAGTTGCCCTGTTGGGGATAAACCTTCCGAACGGTAGTTACCCAACCGGGGATGAGCCTTGAGGGTGGCAAATGCCTAATTGGGATAACCCTTCTGGAAGTCAGTTGCCCAATCAGAGATGAGTCTGAGAGTGCCTGGATGTAGATGTTTGTGTTATCATTCTCGAGTGGGAGCTTTCCTCCTCAGAACACACAG